>JARTUT010001012.1:0-54040 GCA_030674115.1 Micraspis discolor | reverse complement strand
TGGTAAATATAACACTCTTGAATACTATAAGGAAGATATAAGCCATCTCTACCTTCAGAAGTCCAGGAAGTATGCCTAGAACTGAAATTGAAAAAAGAAATTTAGGGGTGTGTGCTTTCATTCATGAGAGTACAGTATCTTGCGGCGGGCAAATGTTACTTCCCGAAAATTATCTGAAAGAAACTTACGAATACGTTAGAAAAAATGGGGGAGTTTGCATAGCTGATGAAGTACAAGTTGGATTCGGAAGAACTGGTAAACATTGGTGGGGTTTCCAATTACAGAATGTTGTGCCAGATATAGTGACCCTTGGTAAACCTATGGGTAATGGCCATCCTATTGCTGCTGTAATCACCACCAAAGAGATAGCTTACAGTTTCCAGAAGACAGGGGTGGAATATTTCAATACAGTAAGTATCGGAGAAATTAGATATATGCAAGTGGGACAAGAAGAATCCAAGAATATCAATCCACTATGCGAAAGTTAGCATGTGTACCACATACGGCCTGAGCACCTGCTTAAGGAAAATTAACTTTTAAAAATTGAGAAGAGTATTGACGTTAGGCCAGGAGATTTTGCAGTTTCTTCTAGATTCTTTTCCCGTACCCTGGTGCAGTGTTATACTAATACCACCACCACTTCAATGAACAAACCTCAAATTAAAAAAAGCTACTCACAGTTATCCTTCAGTTTCGTTCGAAGCTCAAATTCCCTTCTCCTAAAAACCACCCAGAAATAAACATATCAACTCGATCGAAAACCATTTAGAATGTCTTTCTTCAAGTAGGTATGAGTTTTGTTCTTTGAAACACCTTATATACTCAAGTCAAATAACAAATATCTTGAATGAAAAATAACCAATCTCACTGTGTTTCCTCCCAGTTTCTTTTTTATCATCATATTCCACTCAAAACTGTACTAATTCATATAATCACTTGAATCATCAATGCATATAACAACATAATCATTATACCAAAATTTCAGGTCGGACAAACCCTGGTGCTTTGAAAAACCTCTTATATTCAAATCCAAATTAGACACAAGCGATGATCCGTCGGAATCAGAATCTTCTGAAACTACCGGCCATAACATTAAACTTTTTTTCAAATTAAAATTTTGGGTTTGTCAATCCTGTAACTGTTAGTTCTGTGATCCGCCTGCCTTTAAGAAATGAAAAAATTTTTTTGGTGAAAAAATTTACGATAATGAAATTTTTCTCACAGTTCTCACAAATTTTTTGCTTAAATGTGAAGAAAATCTCAATAGATATAAAGCATTAAGAAAAAATTTATTGAAAAGAATTAATAATTGATAAGTTCGACCCATGCCAATCAAATACGTATCGGTGATGGCATCGAACATTGAAAATTATGAGAGACTTTTAGACTTTTCTCTTATCGATTGGGTAAATGAAAAAATAATCATATCTTCAGATATAAAAGAAGAGTACGACAATGAAATTTCACAATATGTGAGATATCAATATCGTCCTCACACTCTAAATTATTGTTCAAATCTGACAGATATCTCAAAAAGTTATAAAGCATTAAAAAAAATTTTTTTAAATTTTTTGAAAATTTTCTACTGAAATTTTGAAAGTTTATTTGTTTTAACCTCATTCAAATATCTTCCAAGTTAAAACTTGATCCGATGGATAATCTGGGAGTTTTCGAGGAAACGAAATTTCAGATGCTTATAACCATTCGACAGTATTGATCGATTAAGAACATGGCTTGCGATGTTTGGAGAATATTAGGGGATGTTTCTGAGAATTTGAAAACATTAGCTCATCTCTTTTGGAAGATAGAGAGTATATGGCTAGTCGGACATCCTCCAAGTTTGACCATGAATCGTTCATCAGAAAGTCGAATCCAATCGACTGAGACCATTTCGGCTCGATATTCGAAAATAACAGACATTCAGGCAGAACGATAGCACGGTATTCAACTACAACAAGCATGCGAAAATGTGAAAAGTACTGATGTCAGGTGGTCTCGTGCAATTTTATCTCAATTCCTAATTTTTTCTTACTTACTTGACACTTGAAAGATATTCATCAACATCTACATCTACAAAATTTGGACAGTACATCAGGGTTATTGAGATCCAGGATATCCCTGAATTTCAGCATGAAGAAGTTTCATAGTTAAAAATCTTCCTTTCATCGAAAAGCCAAGATTACAATTCTCATGGAGTTCATCGATGGATCTTATTACACATCGACGTATGGAACATTCAAATAATACTTCATTGATATTGTCAGATAGAAGTTCGAATTTTTGTTAGTTAATTCAGTTTTATTACTAAATTTTCTAAACGAAACCTCAGGCTCTTTTTCTTAATTAGGACTTGAATAAATAAGGTATTTTTAGAAAACAAGAGCATACTATTTCTGTATCAGAAAAATCATTTTCTGGGTTGATTTCAAGAAAAGGAAAATCGAGCTTTGAACGAAATTAAAGGATAACTATGAGTTATTTTTCAAGTTTTTAGTTATATCATGTGTCCCAAGGTGTGTTGCTTATTGAATTATTACGGAAAAAGCGCCGGGGGGTTTCGAGGTCGCTTCTCCTAGAAAAGGATACGCCCTTTCGATCTGTATTAAGATCGCCCCAGGTCAGCCCTTCGGGCCTCGTTTCAGTCTCCCCGTCGAATTTCGAAATAATCTTCTCTGGTTCGTTTCTTACTGCTATATTTATATTGACTATTCATGCAAGGTATTTCAAATTTTGTACATCAATATAAGGTTATCTTAGATAGATACTTTTTTTAAGAACCAATGATAAGAAGGCATATCAACTCCATCGGAAACCATTAAGAATATCTTTCTTTCACTGAAATCTAGTCCTTTGAAGTAACTTATACTGTTCTCATAAAAATTATGCAACATATTCATTTTATCAGAAAAACATTTTTTAGCACCTATCCTAAACAGGTCAATTTTTGTTTTACTTATACCAAATTTTTATGTATTTTTGAAGGATTTTTGTTGCACCATATGCCATACCCATCAGTACAGAAAGATAGATGATAGAGGGCTTCGAAGAGCTGTAGATGCTGCACAAACGATTTATCATGTTAAGAAAGATGAGACTTCTTGGGACTTATTGAAGGGCATAAAAAAACACCTTCGTGAAAGTTATACCACAATGAAAAGAACCTTAAATTCGAAGTTAATTGATGAAGCTACAGATAAAAAGAAGGCAATTTGGGACATCATAAAGAAAGAAACTGGAAAGACAAGACGAAATGTAGAAGATGAAAGTACTTTGGGTGTAAATGAATTCAATGAGTTTTTACAGAGGTGGGCCCTTCCATTTCAAGGCTGTGCTCCTTCGAAAGAACAAGCGCTAATAATGCAGGGTAAGTATGTTCGAGACTCAGCAAAGTGCCCTAAATCGATGTTTTTGACGCCTGTCACAGTACAAGAATTAGATCAAAAAACTAAAAATCTTAAGAACAAGCACTCAGTTGACATACACGGATTAAACGTGACAATACTGAAGCAAGTTTTTCCAGTTATAAGGAATGTACTCTGCGAGATATTTAATTTCTGCATTGAACAGGGTATATTCCCACAAAAATTGAAGATTACTAAGATTGTACCAGCATATAATAGATAGCATAAACAACACAAGCAACAACATGGGTTTAGATCAGACAGATCTACAGTGACTGCACTCACAGATCTCATTGAAGAGGTCTCAGAAGCACTTGACCAACACATGCATCCCGAGGTGCTTGCACTAGACTCAAGCAAAGCCTTTGACTGTGTAATAAAAGATATCCTATTGAGCAAAATGGAGAAATATGGAATTAGAGGGTTAGCCGTCGAAATCTTTAGGTCATACTTGACGGGTCGAAAGCAGGTTGTTGCATGGAAGAATGTTACCTCCGAGATTGAAATCTTAGACACAGGTGTTCCGCAAGGCTCAATACTGGGCCCCATACTGTTTTTATTATATATAAACGACTTGCCAGCGAACGATCCGTGCCGTGGATCATACCTCTTTGCGGATGATACTACGTTTTTAAATAGGGCTAAATCATACGAAGACTTAGATTGGTTGGGCGCATTACGATGTGCTGAAGAGTGGCTAACTGTCAACGGTCTGAAACAGAACAAAGATAAGTTGCAGACACTGACAATTGATATGAACAGAAAGGATAAAAACGAATTAAAACTGCTAGGTTTCATATTGACCAATGATCTTGCTTGGAGAGAGCATATCGATTTGCTGTGCAAGAAACTGTCTACAGCTCTGTTTACTATGAGACGAATAATAGCCATCGCTTCTAAAGAAACCTGTAGAATCACTTATTATGCTAACTTCCATACAGTGGCAATATACGGAATTCTCATTTGAGGACACAGGTCTGAATTGCGACAGGAACTGATCAAACAAAAGGCAGCGATAAGATTACTATGCGGTGTATCAAAGTTAACTAGCTGCAGAGAACTCTTCAAAGAAGAGAAAATACTTACCTTTACGTCAGTGTTCATACTGATGTGCCTTAAATACGTGCATAACAACAAGGAACGGTACACACGAAATAGTGATTATCACTCTTATGACACCAGGCATGAAGAACATTTAGTTACAAGATATCATCGTATGAAAACAACTCAAACAACAGTGAATAGCTGGTGCTGCAGACTATATAATCATTTACCTGATCGCGTAAAGAAATTATCTCACATCAAATTTATTTCAGAAATGAGAAAAATATTACTGGAGAATACTTTTTATAATATTGATGAATTTTTGTCCTATAAGTTTCAGTTGATTGACTGTTGTCAAAATGTATGTGTGTGATAGACAAATTTGAAATATGTCTATATTAAAGTTTATGTTATTTTTTGACGTGTCATGTAATATTTCAGAGAAATGTATTGATGACAAATAAATATTATTATTATTATTATCAACCTTATAATGTTTTTTCAATAGGGAATGTGCGTCATGCATCACTTTTTTTGACAAGATTTTTGTATTTTCTTTACAATTGTGCAGAAATTTCCAAGAAACATTTTTTTTCCTTAAATGAGTTCACAGAGGTTTTCAGTTCATGCTCTTTGTCATCACTCATTTGCTTTGAGACGATTGTACCTGATGAAATTTGTCATCGATTGAAAGTAGACTATTACAATTTTGTTTATCCACAACTTTCAATGCCCTCACGTGAAAAGTTCACATACTGACACCCTCTTCTAAGTAATATTAAGAAAATAAAAATTTTGAACATTTTTGCAAGCCTGTAAAGAAGATATAGAGACTTTTCCAAAAAAATTACCACATGACCCAATTTCATTATTAAAAAAAAATTAAAGAATTGATGGGGTTGGTACAAGATGCAACCAAAATCCTTCAAAAATGCAAAAGATTCTTGTTAATGTGAAACAAAAATTGAGCTGTTTCAGGATGTTGTGGTTGAATATATTTCTTCTGAGAAAATCAATATGTTTCGTAATTTTGACGGACACTGTATAAGGTATTTCAAAGAACAAGATCTTACTGGAAGAAAGATATTCTTAATAATTTTCGATGGAGTTGATATGCCTACTAATGATTATTTTTTAGAAAAAGGGAATTTACGAACAAAACTGTGAATAGGCATTTTTAATTGGATATATAGGTTATGAATCATGGTGGTTGTATTAGTATCTATTATAATAGTTAGGTCCAGTGTAAAATTTTAATTTACAATGGAGACACGACAACGAGGCAGATCAGTGGGTTCTCGAAATGCTACCCGGACAACTCGAACTGAATGAAATCGACGCCGCGTTCATAACAATAATTACGCAATGCGATCAGTATTTGTAGCGAAAAGAACTCCGGTTGAAGACGAAATTCCCGCGTTTTCTGTCGGCGAAATGAGCGAATCGTATCAATTTTGAAATGATCTGCATTTTAGGGGTGAAAAAAGGGCGAGATGGATTCAGCCAGTGCTGCCAGAAAGGCAAAGTTGTAATGAGCCCGCAGATGCAATTTAAAGAAGTACCAGCTTTGCTCAGAGAACTTTACACAGGAACAGATGAAGAATCGAAGAATTTCCAAAACAATATACATATATGTTATACTCCAGTATGACAGTGCCTTTGCGTTTGCTTCCCAAAAAGTTAGCTTAAGAGAATCGCTAAGCTCTGAGCTGTAGTTGAGGTAGTTTTTGATTTGTTATGTAGCAAAAACCGTGAAAAATCCGCTTGCAGTAGCCTAAGATTTAATGCATTTACATTGCATCTCTGCTCTGCTCTTCTTCTTTTTGCTTCTTTTTCAGAAGGCTGTTTTGAAATCGCCGCTGTTGGCGTTTCAGTTGGGCACCGGAAAGTTTTTTGGGCATTTTTTCAAACACGTCTTCACTCGATGAAAGCTAGACACAAAATGACATGAACGGCTGCTTATAGGGGGGTATTTGCTAATAACGACCGCGCGCTTCCTTACTTGCGCCCGTGGCGACACGGGCTTTTCCACTAGTCATACCATATAATTCCATAGTATTCAAACAGACTCTTGAACAAGCGCGAGAAAGCTTCTGACCTCACTTTAGTGCTTTTCTATATTCCTTGAAATGGAACAAAGAAAAAAATTGAACAGCTCCAGCATAAACATAGTAAAACAAATATTTTTTCGAATATCGAAAGGTGCATCACACACAAAAAAATGACTCCTCATTATCTCACATTCATAGTGGCGGATGTATCTCACTGTTTCGGCTTCCGGAAAATTGATTTAGAACAAGCCCACAAAAGCTCCTGGTCTCACGTCAGTCTTTTCCGGAATTTTTCAATTTATTTCAGTTCGGAGGAAACCCAGTTTCTTGTGCCATTGCAAATGCTGTGCTGGATGTTATAGAAGAGGAAAGACTTATTGAGAATGCTCATACTGTTGGAGAATACTTGAAAAAAAGATGTTTGGAATTGAAGAAAAAGTATACAATTATTGGAGACGTACGAGGTGTTGGACTGTTTATCGGCATAGAAATTGTGGAAGATAAACAAAGCAGAAAGCCAAATGCGATAGCAGCAGCTGTAATACATAGACGGTGAGTTACATTGAGAGGGGTTATTTTCAATTTGGATATTTTGATGACCTTGGTATCAATGTGAATAAATGCTTAGTGGTTTCTTTTCGGTCAAACATTTTCAGAGAATCAATAAGACAAAATGCCGACGTTTCGATTTTATTTTAAAATCATCTTCAGGGCTGTATGATAAATGACAACAGTAAAAACAAGTAAAAATTCAAAGAACGAGAGAACAGAATTGAATAAGAACATTAATCAGACTGATGAAGTAATAAATATGCTTAAAAATATCTTTGAAATTATCACACAATTACATACAATAATCGGAAGCTACTCACATTGTCAGTTGGTCTCTATTGTCAATTTAAAAATTAAAAACAACGAGGATGAATAAATAAAGGACATCTTATACATCTGACTGAAATGTACGAAATAAACGCACCAAAGGAAAATGAACCGGATGGATGACATTCAGTGTTAATCATTTGATTAATATCAAATAAGAAAAACGAAATAATGTGTACGTAAACTCAAGGGAACATAAAAAAAACAAATCTATGGATGTTATAAGTCTCTTATTCTCTGTATGAGGTCAAAATAGGCCGTATTCAAGTTATCAATATCGCTCCTCTTGTTAATAGAATTTGCATCTTTTTCAATTTCAAGCATTTCACAGAACAATCTTTTTTTTAAGTTGCTTTGAGTATCCAAAACAGTGACACCTTCAAAATAAAAGAGTGTAACGTATTATAAAGATAATAACACAGCATTAGCTGAGCATAGTTTAAATACGTTACACTCTTTTAATTTTGAAGGTGTCACTGTGTTGGATACTCAAAGCAACTTAAAAGATTGTTCTGTGAAATGCTTGAAAGTAAAGAAGATATTATTGACAAGAAGAACGATATTGACTAACGAATACGGCTATTTGACCTCATACAGAAAATACAAGACTATAACATCCATAGATTTGTTTGTTTATGTTCCCTTAAGTTTACGTGCGTATTATTTTCAGTTTTCTTATTTGATATTAATCAAATGATTAACACTGAACGTCATCCATCCGTTCATTTTTTGGTGCGATTTATTTCGCATTTCAGTCAGATATAAGATGTCGCTTATTTATTCATCCTCGTTATTTAATTTTTAAGTGTGACAATAGAACCAGCTGACAATGTGTAGCTTCCGAGTATTAGCAGTATGTATTTGTGTGATGATTTCAAAGATATTTTAAACATATTTAATACTTTATCAGTCTGATTAATGTTCTTATTCAATTTTATTCTCTGGTTCTTTGAATTTTTACTTGTTTTACTGTTAGAGTTGTCATTTATTTTGAAGCCCACTGAGATGATTTAAAAAAATCGAAACGTCAGCATTTTTATTGATTCTCTGAAAATTTTGACCGAAAACACTCTAAGCATTTATTCACGTTATTTTTAATTTACTGCTTTTCCGGTAGCAGTAACTTTCAAACCTGTGATTTACTGAGATTTGAAGAGTAAGAATCAAGCCATCAAAAATGAATTAAACAAGCTGTGTTAATTTGCTCTGCTAGCTTTGCGACGTTCTTCTCGTAATCTTTCTCCCATTGTGCAAAAAGCGCTTGCAAATGGGTTATTTTCACTGGATTGCATCCTTGGTTAGCTGGGTGTTGAAATGTTGCAGAGCTTCATTAGTATCAAGTGTGTAAAGTTGACAGAATCTGGGCGTGTTTCCAGGTTGCGGAATAATTCTGCTGTATGATGTTCCATGCAGACAAAATGAATAAGGGCCAGTTGATGCAAATTCTCTTAAGCTAACTTTTTGGGAAGCAAATGCAAAGGCACTGTTACACTGGCGTGTATTGTTTTTGAAATTCTTCGATTCTTCATTTGTTCCTGTGTAAAGTTCTCTGAGCAAAGCTGGTACTTCTTTCAATTGCATCTGATCGCTCATTACAACTTTGCCTTTCTGGCAGCACTGGCTGAATCCATCTCGCCCTTTTTCACCCCTAAAATGCAGAGCATTGCAAATTTGACACGATTCGCTCATTTCGCCGACAGAAAACGCCGGAATTTCGTCTTCAACCGGAGCCCTTCTCGCTGCAAATACTGATCGCATTGCGTAATTATTGTTATGAACGCGGCGTCGGTTTCTTTCAGTTCGGGTTGTCCGGGTAGCGTTTCGAGAACCCACTGGTCTGCCTCGTCGACGTGTCTCCATTGTAAATTAAAATTTTAAATTTTACACTAGGTCTAACTCAAAAATGAAAAATCGGACATGACCCGTTTTCAATTTTTAACCAAAAATGGAGAATAACCATCCAAATTTGGGTTTTCAATATCTTCTACAATTATAATTTTCTAAATTAACTTACTCGGTACGTTTGGAAATTAAAATAAGCTTAAAATCAAACTAAAAATCAAGCTCGTCAAAACACGTCTTTCCTCTTTGAAAGTCAGAGCTGAAATTGCAGAAGCATGGGCGGAAGTCAATTTTAATTTGTTGAGCGGTGGCGCCATCTACAGCGAAAACATACCAGACACCCTCAATTTTCAAGTTTTTTGTGTTTTTCAGAGAAATTATAAATGTTTATTATAATCATTAAACTTATTAAGTTTGACATCTTATATTTTCAAGCACGTTATATAAAATATAAATTGTTATAAAATTATTCAAATGCTCACTTTCTGACCAACTCAGGTAGTACTCTTGAACCATTTTTTACTCGCCCTAACAGTTCAACTTTCACTTATGGTAATTTTATTCAAATAACAAAATTTGAAATTTTTAACTATTGCAAATTCACGAATTATTTCATTCACAAAAATTCCCTTCACCCTTTCAAATTGAAAGCCTACATAAAACAACTGAAATAAAGTGTTTTTCCTCTTCTAGCAATGTTACCATATGATTTATAAGTCACATGTTATAATTTAAATACAAATAAAGTTAATCAAATTTACAAATGGTTTTAATGAGTTATATGACGGTAATGGTGACTTGGAGTGCAAGAAGAAGAAATTAAAGAATTTGTTGATCAGTGGCGCCATCTACAGCGAAAACATGCCTAACACCCTTAATTTTTAAATTTTTTGTGTTTTTTAGAGAAATTATAGATATTTGGCACTTGTTATTATTTTTCTGCATCAGTTTAGATGCCTACCGTCAATTAAAAAAAAAAATTGGAGCAAATCGGTTAATTGGTTTAGGCGCTAGACATTACTATGCATCATATTATCATAATAGAAGATCTGTACCACAACCTCAGCATCGACATCTATTTGGCAAATGTCATATATTATACCCCTGTGAACCTGGCAGACCGTTTCCAGCAGACCGCTTGTCGAAAACACCCGAGCGCGGGGCCCAGTGGCGTGCGGTCAGATACTGAAATTTATCCTTTAAAAAGGCAGATTGGCACGAATGAAGTTCATAAGGAGCTCGAAATCTATCAAATTTCTATTTAACAATGAAATAAGTATCAGGCTTGATTATATGGGAGTGATAAGGGATAGTTATCACTCTGAAAAATCAATGATTCCTTACTTCGGGAACCGTCCGTCGGATCATTCTCGAACTCTGTAAGGAAAAAATTTTATCTTGATTGGTACACGGCATTTGGCTTTATTTCATCAATAAGAATAATCGCTGATCATTTCGACCAATTGCAAAGGGGGCCGTAGGGAGTTATTTGCCCCCTATTTTTCAAAATTTTATATCCGAAAATACGCAACGGCGCACAATGGCACTCGGTATATGGTTTCATTATATCAAATGAATATTCACTAAAATTTTGATCCACTTTGCAAAGGGGGCCAGGGGGTTATTTCACCCCAATTCTTCAAAATTTTTATATCTCCGGAAATACACAACGGCGCACAATGGCACTCAGTGTAAGGTTTCATTACATCAAAATGAATATCCAGTAAAATTTTGGTCCACTTGCAAAAGGGCCTGGGGGTTATTCCACCCCCAATTCTTCAAAATTTTATATCTCCGGAAATACGCACAATGGCACTCGGTATATAGTTTCATTATATCGAAATGAATATCCACTAAAATTTTGGTCCACTTGCAAAGGGGGCCAGGGGGTTATTTCCATCCCTATTCTTCAAAGTTTTATATCTCCGGAAATACGCAGCAGTGCACAATGGCACTCAGTATATGGTTTCATTACATCCAAATGAATATCCACTAAAATTTTGGTCCACTTGCAAAGGGGCCCAGGGGGTTATTGCACCTCCTATTCTTCAAAATTTTATATCTCCGGAAATACGCATAACGGCACACAATGGCACTCGGTTTATGGTTTCATTAAATCGAAATGAATATCCAGTAACATTTGGTCCACTTGCAAAGGAGCCAGAGGTTATTCCCACCCCTTTTCTTCAAAGTTTTATATCTCCGGAAATACGCTACGGCGCACAATGGCACTCGGTATATGGTTTCATTACATCGAAATGAATATCCAGTAAAATTTTAGTCCACTTGCAAAAAGGGGCCAGGGTTATTTTCACCTCCTATTCTTCAAAATTTTATATCTCGAAACTACGCAACGGCACACAATGGCACTCAGTATATAGTTTCATTATATCAAATGAATATCCACTAAAATTTTGGTCCACTTGCAAAGGGGCCAGGGGGTTATTTCCATCCCTATTCTTCAAAGTTTTATATCTCCGGAAATACGCAACGGTGCACAATGGCACTCGGTATATGGTTTCATTACATCCAAATGAATATCCACTAAAATTTTGGTCCACTTGCAAAGGGGCCAGGGGATGTTGCACCTCCTATTCTTCAAAATTTTATATCTCCGGAAATACGCAACGGCACACAATGGCACTCGGTTTATGGTTTCATTAAATCGAAATGAATATCCAGTAACATTTGGTCCACTTGCAAAGGGAGCCAGAGAGTTATTCCCACCCCTTTTATTCAAAGTTTTATATCTCCGGAAATACGCTACGGCGCACAATGGCACTCGGTATATGGTTTCATTACATCGAAATGAATATCCAGTAAAATTTTGGTCCACTTGCAAAGGGGCCAGGGGAGTTATTTTCACCTCCTATTCTTCAAAATTTTATATCTCGAAACTACGCAACGGCGCACAATGGCACTCAGTATATAGTTTCATTATATCCAAATGAATATTCACTAAAATTTTGATCCACTTGCAAAGGGAGCCAGGGGTTATTTCCACTCCCAATTCTCAAAATTTTATATCTCCGGAAATACGCAACGGCGCACAATGGCACTCAGTATATGGTTTCATTACATCGAAATGAATATCAGTGAAATTTTAGTCCACTTGCAGAGGGCCTGGGGTTATTTCACCCCCAATTCTTCAAAAATTTTATATCTCGGAAATACGCAACAGCGCACAATGGCACTCGGTATATAGTTTCATTATATCGAAATGAATATCCAGTAAAATTTTGGTCCACTTGCAAAGGAGCCAGGGGTTATTTCCACCCTTTTTCTTCAAAGTTTTATATCTCCGGAAATACGCTACGGCGCACAATGGCACTCGGTATACGGTTTCATTACATCGAAATGAATATCCAGTAAAATTTTGGTCCACTTGCAAGGGGGCCAGGGGTTATTCCATCCCTATTCTTCAAAGTTTTATATCTCCGGAAATACGCAACGGTGCACAATGGCACTCGGTATATGGTTTCATTACATCGAAATGAATATCCACTAAAATTTTGGTCCACTTGCAAGGGGCCCAGAGGGTTATTTACCTCCTATTCTTCAAAATTTTATATCTCCGGGAAATACGCAACGGTGCACAATGGCACTCAGTATATGGTTTCATTACATCGAAATGAATATCGAGTATAATTTTGGTCCACTTGCAAAGGGAGCCAGAGGTTATTCCACCCCTTTTTACTTCAAAGTTTTATATCTCCGGAAATACGCTACGGCGCACAATGGCACTCGGTATATGGTTTCATTACATCGAAATGAATATCCAGTGAAATTTTGGTCCACTTGCAGAGGCCTGGGGGTTATTTCCACCCCCAATTCTTCAAAATTTTATATCTCCAAAAATACGCAACGGCACACAATGGTACTCAGGTATATTGTTTCATTATATCCAAATGAATATTCACTAAAATTTTGATCCACTTGCAAAGGGGGCCAGGGGGTTATTTCCACCCAATTCTTAAAATTTTATATCTCCGGAAATACGCAACGGTGCACAATGGCACTCGGTATATGGTTTCATTACATCAAATGAATATCCACTAAAATTTTGGTCCACTTGCAAAGGGAGGCCAGGGGTTATTGCACCTCCTATTCTTCAAAATTTTATATCTCCGGAAATACGCAACGGCGCACAATGGCACTCAGTATATGGTTTCATTACATCGAAATGAATATCCAGTAAAATTTGGTCCACTTGCAAAGAGGGCCAGGAAGAGTATTCCACCCCAATTCTTCAAAATTTTATATCTCCGAAAATACGCAACAGCGCACAATGGCACTCGGTATATAGACATAAAGCACGATGGTGCCTGACGTAAACACACGTGATAGTGAGCTCTTATTTTCTGAGCTAAATAAGTTAAATAAAAAAGTATTAATAGAAATTTTAGTAACTAGTTGCATTCCGAAGGAAGTGACAAGCGATTTATTGAAAAATTTTTTCAAAACTCTCGTTAATCGTGATGGAAATAGTTCTGTGTGTGATTGTGATAATAAAAGAAATCCCTACCAACACGAAAATGGAAAACTCATAGGTGATAATACATATTTTGATTTGCAAATTGATTCACATAAAAAGTGAAATGAGAACATTAAATAAATTGAATCAACATCTAGAACTTCCGAATTTTGGATCAATGTGAAATAATTTCACTTTTAAAGTCGAAAATTGAATTGAATAACTCCATTGTAAACATAAATGAATCAGAAAGAGACAATCTCAAATATTGGGACGACCATACATGCCAGACAAGGATCGAAGAAAAAGATGTATGTCGAATATTGACGGCATGACTTCAGACCTTCAATCTGATAATAATTTATTATCGGAAGATAAATCCACAAAACAGGTGTTCGAACCGAATATTCCTTTGACCCTCAGGAACGAAAAATAAACAAAGCGGCTATGGATGTAAATATTGTTAAAAACATGAAGTCTACTGGTAATAAAACACCGAAAAATGTAATAAATTCTGGTGCGAAAAATATGGTGATAATATGGGTCAACATAGAAGGAGTTCAAAACATAGTGGTATTACAGGGTGTGGCAAGGAAGTCGACACAGTTAAAGTTAATCCGCGCAAAGCGTTTTTGTTCGTATCACGTTTGCAGCATGATACTACTCCAGGTGATTTGAAACCTTCCTCAAACCCCAGTTTCTGAGGTTTCCTGTGAACAGTTAGTTTCCAAGCACCCGCAACAGTATTCGTCGTTTAAGGTAACAATTAATTTTAGCAATTTAGAACAGGCCTTAAACCCTTCAAAGTGGCCGGAGGGCATATATGTTTCTCGTTTTTTTCCGAGACGTCCGGTGACAACCAACCACCCTTGATTGAGCAGGTACCTCCAAGAAAGAACATGGATCTTATTCTCTTGAATTGTCAAAGCTTAAATCATGTTAAAATTGACTATATTATCAGTGAATACTTGGTTGATGCGGTCGATGTTAATTTTATTTGCATTACTGAAACTTGGATAAAAGGAATAACTTGAGCTTGGTGAATTTTCCGAATTTTTACAATGCCGCTAGTTATTGTAGAGAAGTTAACAGAGGCGGAGGTGTTGCTATTTGGTGCAATAATTCTCTCTCCTCTGAAAGTTTGCACATGGATAAATTTTGTATTGACAAAACTTTTTGAAATATGTGGCATTTCCTTAAGACTAAAGAATAATCTGTTAATTATTTTAACTTGTTACAGGTCACCTGACCATGATTTTAAAGTATTTTGTAATTGTTTGTATGACGCTTTATCTCATGTGTATAAATCTCGAGCAAAAATTTTATTATGTGGGGATTTCAATGTTGATCCCACTAGAGATAATAAAATTTTCCCACCTCGCCAGTATGTTGGGGAGTTTCGGGCTCGAGAGCAGAGTTAAAAGAACCGACTAGGGGTATATTCACCCTGGACCATGTGTTTTCCAATTTTACACCACACTGCAGTGTATCCGATGTTCATTTTTCGGATCACAGGATGGTTTTTGTCAGACGGATGTTGGGGTAGATCTGGAGGTCTTGACGGAGATCAGGAGACTTTTTTGTTCTGCCAATATTGAGGCGTTTGTTGCCGACTTGGCTCGTGAGGGCTGGGGAGTTCATCTATCGACAGAAGGATCCGAATTTCGCTTTCGATGTGTTTTCCGATACTTTCATGTGGTATTTTTACAAACATTTTCCACTCAAAAAATTTTATATCGGGCGAGGTAAGTCGTGGGTAACGAGCGACGTTCGGCAGTCTGCTTCCGAGCTTCGAGACCTCTTCGTTCTGGCTAAGGCTTTCCCGGAGCTAAGGTCTCATTATTTGAGTCGAAAACGCAGACACGATACCTTGGTCCAACGTTCAAAGCGAGCCTTCTTTCAGAACAAGGTGAGTGACAATCGCAACAAGTCTAAGTCCCTGTGGAATGTCATAAATGAGTTGAAGAACAGGAGTCAGCGCCGTAATGGAAATATAATCCTTCACAATAATGAAGATTTCATCTATGAGCCACGAACTATTGCCAACAAGTTCAATACTTTTTTCAAGACGGCACCGGAAAGAATCATCAATCAAATCTCTACACAAGAATATGAAGATTGCATTCGGCTCAATGGTAGTAGAGTTTTTTTATTTCCTTTCACTGGGGGTGAACTTTTTTCTCTGATCAATAAAAGATTAAAACCGAGCAGATCATCAGGATATGATGGTGTCCCCACTTTCCTCCTAAAAAGGAGTCTAAGTGAGTTGATGGAGCCCTTGCTCTTCTTGGTTAATTCTTCCTTTGCTTCAGGACGGTATCCCGATAGATTGAAGCTGAGTAAGGTGATACCTTTGCACAGGGGGGGTGACAGATCAAATATCGATAATTATAGACCGATAGCGCTGTGTCCTTGTTTCTCCAAAATTTATGAATATTGTTACTTAGATAGACTGATGAACTTTCTCCTTTCTCATGATTTATTTATAGATAATCAATTCGGTTTTCTCCCTGGGCGCAGCGTTGGTGATGCTGCCATTTATGCTTTCGATACCATTATTGATGCTCTGGAGTGTGGTGAGTGCCCTGCTGCTATCCTTTGTGATCTCAGCAGGGCTTTCGATTGTTTAAATCATGACTTTCTTTTTCGCAAAATGGAGAAGTATGGTATAAGGGGCGTGGCCTTGGACTGGGTAAAGTCATACCTCAGAAACAGAGGTCAGTTTGTAGCTGTTTCTCATGTGCAAGATGGTGGCAAGGTTTCAGTTGAATCTGAAGGCTTTCTGTTGGAGTTAGGTACCTCAGGGTTCCATTTTGGGGCCCATCTTATTCCTGTTGTATGTCAATGACATTTGGGATGCAGCTTACTTGTGATTTTTCGGCCTATGCCGATGATATAACTCTCTTGATCTCTGGATCCAATAACAGCATCGTTGAAGGCAGTTGCTGCAATAACTTAGCGAGTCTTGGTGACTGGTTCTCCAGAAATTCTCTGTTTTTGAACGCATCGAAGACCAAATACATTAGGTTTCAGAACTATCAGAGCAAAAGTGAATTGGATATTGACTTAAAAGTTGATGGACGCGATGTTTCAAGAGCTAATTTTGTTGGTTTTTCTGGGTATTACTTTCGACACGAATCTGAATTGGTACCAGCACTGTTTCAGACTTAATTCTAAGCTTAATTCCGTCTGCTTTATGTTACGCAATCTAAAAAGTGTTTTAGCTACCGATCAACTGCTACCCATTTATCATGCTCAGGTGGAGTCACGACTTCGTTATGGTATTTCTCTTTGGGGCTCCACGTCAGCTGCTGACAGTGTTTTGTATCCCAGAAGCGGATAATCAGATGTTTGGTTGGAGCTCCTTCTGGGGTATCCTGCCGTGGCTTCTTTAGATCGCTCGGCATCTTGACTCTGCCATCGCTAGTTATTCTTGAGCTCTGCATATACATCTTCAAAAATAAGCATAAGTTTTGACGGGTAGTTCAGTGCATTCACACAGTACTCGCAACTCGGCTTCTATCAGGGGACCATGTAGGAAGTCTAAGATAGGCTTTCATTCACCTAATGCTCTCGGCCTAGACTGTTCAATGGTCTGGATGTGGGTATCAGAGACTCCCAGAAATATCAAATTTTTAAGAAGAAACTGAAGATGTATTTGGTTACCAGATGTTTTTACGATATTTCGGAGTTCCTGAACAAACATTGATTTTTATTTGTTTGGTGTGGATTTAGCAAATGCTTTAGCTTTTCATGTTGCAAGATAATGTACCTATATATAATTATACTGTTTGTATGTGTAGATTTTATGTGAAACTTTGATATTGACTTTTCCATAGCAATGTACCTACTGCTCATATCTGAAATAAAGGTTATTATTATTATTATTATATAGTTTCATTATATCGAAATGAATATCCAGTAAAATTTTGGTCCACTTGCAAAGGGCCCAGGGAGTTATTTCCACCCCCAATTCTTCAAAATTTTATATCTCCGGAAATACAACAGCGCACAATGGCACTCGGTATATGGTTTCATTATATCGAAATGAATATCCACTAAAATTTTGGTCCACTTGCAAAGGGGGCCAGGAGGTTATTGCACCTCCTATTCTTTAAATTTTATATCCCCGGAAATACGCAGCAGCGCACAATGGCACTCAGTATATGGTTTCATTACATCAGAAATGAATATCAGTAAAATTTTGGTCCACATGCAAAGGGAGCCAGGGGTTATTTTTACCCCTTTTTTCGAAAGTATATGCCATATACCGAGAGTGCCATTGTGCGCCATAGCGTATTTCCGGACATATAAAACTTTGAAGAAAAGGGGTGGAAATAACCCCACAACTCCTTTGCAAGTGGATTCAAACTTTACTGAATATTCATTTCGATGTAATGAAATCCATACCGAAGTGCCATTTCACCGTTGCGTATTTCCAGGAGATATAAAATTTTGAAGAATAAGGTGCAAATAACCTCCTGGCCCTTTGCAAGTGGACCAAAATTTTACTGAATGTTCATTTAGATGTAATGAAACCATATACCGAGTGCCATTGTGCGCCGTAGCGTATTTCGGAGATATAAAACTTTGAAGAAAAGGGTGGGAATAACCCCTGGCTCCCTTGCAGAGTGGACCAAAATGTTACTGGATATTCATTTCGATGTAATGAAACCATATACCGAGTGCCATTGTGCGCCGTTGCGTATTTCCGGAGATATAAAATTTTGAAAAATAGGAGGTGCAAATAACCCCCCTGGCCCCCTTTGCAAGTGGACCAAAATTTTAGTGGATATTCATTTCGATGTAATGAAACCATATACCGAGTGCCATTGTGCACCGTTGCGTATTTCCGGAGATATAAAACTTTGAAGAATAGGGGATGGAAATAACCCCCTGGCCCCCTTTGCAATAGGACCAAAATTTTAGTGGATATTCATTTCGATATAATGAAACTATATACCGAGTGCCATTGTGCGCCGTTGCGTATTTCGGAGATATAAAATTTTGAAGAATTGGGGTGGAAATAACCCCCAGGCCCTTTGCAAGTGGACCAAAGTTTTACTGGATATTCATTTCGATGTAATGAAACCATATACTGAGTGCCATTGTGCGCCGTTGCGTATTTCCGGAGATATAAAATTTTGAAGAATTGGGGTGGAAATAACCCCTTGGTCCCACTTGCAAATGGATCAAAATTTTAGTGAATATTCATTTGGATATAATGAAACTATATACCGAAGTGCCATTGTACGCCGTTCCGTATTTTCGGAGATATAAAATTTTGAAGAATAGGAGGTGAAAATAACCCCCTGGCCCCCTTTAGCAAGTGGACCAAAATTTTGCTGGATATTCATTTCGATGTAATGAAACCATATACCAGAGTGCCATTGTGCGCCGTTGCGTATTTTCGGAGATATAAAATTTGAAAAAATAGGGGGCAAAATAACCCTACAGCCCCTTTGCAATTGGTCGAAATGATCAGCAATTATTCTTATTGATGAAATAAAGCCAAATGACGTGTACCAATCAAGATAAAAGTTTTCCTTACAGAGTTCGAGAATGATCCGACGGACGGTTCCCGAAGTAAGGAATCATTGATTTTTTCAGAGTGATAACTATCCCTTATCATTCCGATAATCAAGCCTGATACTCTATTTCATTGTTAAATAGAAATTTGATAGATTTCGAGCTCCTTATGAACTTCATTCGTGCCAATCTGCCTTTTTAAAGGATAAATTTCAGTATCTGACCGCACGCCACTGGTCCCCGCGCTCAGGTGTTTTCGACAAGCGGTCTGCTGGAAACGGTCTGCCAGGTCCACAGGGGTATATATTATTCGAGAATATTGTATATATAATCGAATTATTAATTCCTCTAATCTTTCTGTTAATAGTTACTTCCTCTTTGTTTATTTTTTCATATCATGATTAAGATTGTGTGCATAGGTAATTTTCTGGGCACAATATAGATAAACATGTGAATTATTAAAATATTGAAATTGAATTTTTCTACAGTAGAGCTATAAAACAAAGTACACATTGCGAAATACAACAATTTCAAATGAAAATGTTGAAACTGGTTTTCTCCAAGTTCATTGTAATTTAATTTGATTTCTTCTTTATATTAACGAGATATTATTTTCTAGGAAATCATGTCAATTGTTTTTCCGTCAGGATCCTTTGAAAATTGTTAGAGCTGAAGGACAATATATGTACGACGAAAAGGATGAGGCCTATTTGGATTGTATCAATAATGTAGCACATGGTGAGTATAGAATACCTTTACTGAATTTAGGCCTTTTTTATGACTTTCCTTTACATTCTCAGTGGGCCATTGTCATCCAAGAGTTGTAGAAGCGGGATGTAAGCAGATGAGTTTGCTGTCAACAAACAACCGATTTCTCCATGACAATATAGTGATATGTGCCAAACGACTTATTGAGACTATGCCAAAGGGTTTGAACACATGTTTCTTTGTGAACTCTGGATCAGAAGCAAATGATCTGGCCCTCAGATTAGCTCAAATACACACAGGAAATAAAGATATTATAGCTCTGGAAGGGTAAGTTCCTTCGATATTATTATTATTGAAGAGGTAGTTTTCTGTTTTTCGTACCTATTAATATATTTGTCATTTTTTCCGATGTGGGAATATTCACTTTGAATTTGTAAACCTTGAGAAAAGTATTATGTGTCATGCACATATCTTGGAAAATTCAAAATATACGTACATTTTTTATATTTCTGACCGGAATATGCTGTTATTATATAAAAACGTAGTAAAATTCATTTGTAGGATTGTAGTCAATCATAGAAATTATTTTTATTTAGTTGTAATATCCAGTTAGATAATTAATAATTCCTTCAGTTGTAGAGTAACTAGTCGAATGTAGTTCGGAGAAAAGCTTGAGCCCTCCAAATCAACAAGTTCCTATTTTTAGAGCATACCACGGCCATTTGACATCCTTGATTGATATTTCACATTATAAATTCAGCTTGCCAGGAGGAACTGGGCAGAAGGAACACGTTCATTTGGTAAGAAACAAAGTATTTATACCCCATTATTAGTGATTCTGTCAAACGATACAAAGCAAAAGTTCACTGTGACCATTCAAATGATAATCAAAACTTGTGTTTTTAGTACTACAAAATAACTGATTTAGATATCAGATTTTAGTGAGTCTGCAATCTGTACGTCAGTTTTATCTATGTATCACCACAATAAGTGGACATATGGAACAGCTTTTGAACATCCGAGAATTCAAAGAAATCTGTACTTTCAAAAATAATACGATATGACTGGATGTTTGTAATATTACAAAACTCCACACATAAAACCATCTTTGAGAGGTTATACGAGACCGAAAAAGATCTCAGAATTGAGCTGACAATTAATCCTATCAAATTTCAACACTCAATATTCATATATGAGAGCATTCCGCTAACCAACTGGTAGTTGATTGATTCTGGTCCCGTAGTCCTCTGTGTAGGTTTCCATGATTTCTATCTGCTATTCTACTTTGCGTTTCGTCTCTGCCATTCATACTGCACTCGTCAGTCTTGCTTTTAAGCTGTGCGCGATGCCACAGACGTTAGATACATCACTTGTATTGCCTTGCTACACATTATTTGTTGGTATTGGGGACGCCAGAGTATGTTGCAGTCACAAAACAATCAAGATATTTATGGAATGGATTAGTAAGCAAATCAACCAAGTCTATATACGGAGTCCTCTATAATAACCGACATTCATTCGTAATCTGTAATGATAGCAATTATTTATTTGAATTTTAACAGTATTACTTCATATAACTGGATAATATGATTACCGTGACCATAGAGTGAAAGGATGCCCCAAAAAGCCGGTGGTCTTCTCAATAGGAACAATCATGAATAGAAACGAAAGAAGATCACCCTTCAAGAGTAGACAACATCATCGTTCTAATGGGACGACCGTAGTCGTCAAATACCCTAATTTTCCTTCGAAAATCGTGATTGTCATAAAAACCAGAAGTGCAAATCAGTTGAGGCTGAAAGTTTCTACTAATAGCATATTGATCTAGGAATAATTCACGTTGAAAAACCAACCACACTAGTGAAAATAATCCGGGTTGTTACAAGGCCTACTTTTTATATGCAAATTATGTAAGTAATAATGCAATTTTCGGGAAGTCCCAGAAAGAGTTTAAATAAACCTCCGATTACTTGTCCAGTATGGTCTTCACGGGGTTCAAATGAGATAGATATTCGTTAAAAACGAATCAGTGGCGGATTTACAAATTTGCCGCTAGTAGGCCATTCAATTTTGCCGCCTACTGACTTTTGAAAACAATACGTTAGTTTAATCCCGTTATTAAAATAATTGTGAACTTAATGATATTTCTGTCAGTTACTAGATTATTTTTGCAATCCGCTATGTACTAAAGAGATTAATGTTGACCTAACAAGTTTATTTGACAGGCAAAACAAAAACCCCGACTTCAAAGCGTAAAACCTCTGTAACTTTTAAACGGCTCAATCGATTTTCATCAAACATGTCTAAGAACACTGCCCGTGAAACACCTGTATTAAAAAAAACTAAATTGAAATCGGTTGATTCTTTCGGGTGCTATGATGCCACAGACTGACAGACTCGTCAAACTTATAACACCCTCTTTTTGCGTCGGGGGTTAAAAATAGCAACATGTACTAATCATAAGGTGGGGAAAGGCATGACTTAAAAATACCTACACTATATGAACACAGACAAAATAATGAGTGGTCAGAAAACATTGTTTTTGTACATATCTTTTATTGCACTTAACAGTTTAAAAATAGTACAAACAATTTCTAACATGTTAAGAATCAGTTAATGGTGACAGACAATGAGATCAAATAAGTTTTACATTATTTTCTTGCGAGATTTTAAATTTGCAAAATCATCAATTATATCGTCGTTTGAAATCTTTTTCATAAGTTCCGACTCTATGCACAAAAGAGGTAAAGCAAGCTTTTCTTGACTGTAAGTAGATAGTTTTAACCCGTTTTAAGCAAGGAAAGCTTCTCTCACCTGAACAATTTGTCACCGCTGTGCACAGAGCCATGCGAACTGCTATATCCAAGTTTGGATAAATATGCTCCAAATTCTGTTTTCGCAGAAACAAAGATATACTTTACTATTAATGCAAAGTTTGATCAAAATCGGTCTAGTAGTTTTGGTGTGATTGAGCAACAATCCAAACAACTAAACATCCAAACTCACTTCCTCATTTATAAAATATTTTTAAGATCATAATGATTTGAACCATCCAAGGATAGTGAAGAGGTCGCCCGCAAAATTCAATATTTGACACAACCATCAACAACGTCTCACCAGCGCTATTGCCGCCCCACAACCGCCGAATTGAAAATAAATATGTGGTCCTCCACCAATTGCTTTAAAGAATATCCATAAAAAAATTCAAAGAGATTGGACCACGGAATCACGTAGTTCCATACAAACGTTGGCCCCTTGACCCTCTTAGGCCAGTCCTACATTGGAAGCGGAATTTCTCCAGATCAGACAGTCTGAACGGGTCTGGCTGGGTCTGGAGGAAACAAAACAAAGAAAACGTATTGTCCTCCTACATTGGAGGCAGTGTTCGATCTGGTCTGGACTGCTCTGAAGACAATCAAATCGGGTCGGGTTGTCTGGCCAGACTAAATCCGCTTCCAATGTAGGACTGGGCTTAAGGATACAATTTTGATAAATATTTTATGCTAAATGTTGAACCGGACTTCAGACTACACAATTCAAGGAGATTCTTGTAAAAGTGCCCAGTAGTTTTTGCGTGATGTTCATTCAAACAAACGGACAGACAGACAGACACACAAGAAATTAAAAAATCTAATTCTACTCAGATACTCATCTTAAGCCATCCTAGCGAATTTTTTTCGAATATCTTTAATGTACAGACTATTTTAGGTTTACGATTTTATTGTAGTATAGATTGTGTACACGTATAAATAGGCACATTTGAGTAAAATGATCACAGAAGGATGACCTCATCGTTCTCAAGGAAGCAGCCTTTTTCATGGCCAATCTCAACCTGTTGTCAATTAATTTTTAGCGCTCTTCGTGCCATTGGATTTCATTGATTTCGTGTATTTACTGGCTTATTCATTTCATAAAATAATACTGATATCGAAATAAAATTTGATAAGTGGTTTCGATATTCAATAGGTACACCTTGTACAATGTCCATTAATATTTGATCCACATTTTCAGTTCCTGTGCCGAACTTATTTGTTTCAATCAGGAATATTAACACTATTAATAATTGATAAGAGAGATAGTATAATGAATTATCTGTTATCAATTATTATGACGATTATGTTTGTTGACATGAAATGAGGGAGAATAATTTTATTTTTATCGTTTTTAGATATCACGCATGTAATGTTTGATAGGAATATTTGATTTGTGATCATTTTGTCAAAACAAACGACAATGCGTTGTTTTATCATATGTTTTCACTGTATTAGAAATATGTTCTATCATTTACTTAGGTTTCGTTTTTATCAGAAGTCAAATAGCTTGTCCCTATTTACGTATTCCACGAAAAGAAGTAGAAGAGCACCGATTTAAAGTCAGGATTTTTGAACGTTTGTTCTAGAGAAACTATCCTAATTGTATTATTCTAAACTAATTACTATTTATTAAATAATATAGGGAACACAAAATACATCTAATATATATTGAAGACTAGCAAACTTTCTGCGTATTAATCAGAGATCTTTATAATGCTATCAAAGATTAGAAATATTAATTACAAAAATGTAGGTACAGTTCAACGCTTCTGGACTAGTGTTGAGAAAAAGAAACAGTTCTCAGACAGAGAGGCACAGTAGAAAAAATTTATTAATGTCAAACTGTCCCAAAGTAACTATAATAATGAAACAGATACAGCGATAAAAATAATTTCGAATGCTAGAAAATTTTAAAAATTCCCAAAAAATGTTTTTAATGCCTCATACCTCATGAGATGTCAGAC
Source organism: Micraspis discolor (assembly GCA_030674115.1). Classification (NCBI taxonomy): domain Eukaryota; kingdom Metazoa; phylum Arthropoda; class Insecta; order Coleoptera; family Coccinellidae; genus Micraspis; species Micraspis discolor. The sequence continues at coordinate 29,335 of JARTUT010001012.1, read as the reverse complement.
GTATATGAACAAAAATTCGTGTTTTTAAGGACGTTATTGAAACCTTACATATTCTCAAATTTCATTGTCGTAGCTACCATTCGTCAAAATCTTTGATTATTTTTTCATTTACTCAAGAGGAATAGAAATATCAAAAGGTCCATTAATTTTAATGTCGATGCTTTCATAGATACCTATTCGATTGACATCGTCGGACTTATTAATTCAGTTTCAGATGGAAAACAATTGATTGAAATTTACGGTGACATTAACGGTGACAAAATTTAGAAAGCACTGACTTGGATTTTTCTGAGAAGGGAATTTGTGTTTTGAACAGAACTAAATCAGAACTGTGGGTCGTTATTTTTAATTTGAGATATAGGTTTGTTCATTTATCGAAGAGGTTGTATTTCTATCACATTGTTCCAGAGAACGGGAAAGACCCTAGAACAAGCGTGCAAAAGCTTTTGACCTCATGCCAGTGCTTTTCTGATTTTTTAATATGAAGGTTACAAAAGCTTGATAGTCAGAAAGTATGCATCTTTAATTCAATGTGAGTTATATCTGACTTTATTCTTTCAACATCAATAAAGGACATGATAAAACTATTAATTTTATATCCAACAATATTGGACTCGTCGACATCCATGATTTTATTGAATATAATATGTGGAAATAATTTTATTTGGTTATAATATATCTTTATCAATCATGGTACTAGTTCGTGTAAGGATCGCATCGCTTAGAGAGCAAGCGCAAAAACCACCCGAGTTCACGTCAGTGCGTTTATACTTCTAATGCCATTAGTTAACCTGATAAATCACACCAACAGAAGATAATTGTAGCCTAGAAAAATATTGGGTTTTTACAACTCTTTATATACGAGGTATGTTCAAAAATTATGGCGGATTAGGTATTTTTAAAAAATGATAATTTACTAATTAACATCTATTTTGTCCCAATCACCCCTTGAATATTGGGTCAATGTTCTGTCAAATCTAAAAAATATTTTTTCTGATCTTATTAAACTGTCTTTATCCTCTCAATCGTGGCGTACCGTCGTCGTTTCAACGAGCTCTTCAATTTTGAAAATACTCACGCTCACAGGTCTCGGGATTACGGATGCTGTGGTACTATTAGTGTGTTTTTAGGCCAAATATTCGATACAATCAGTGATATGTCCAGGGACATTTTTATGGCACAGAAGCCAGTGTTTGTTCCTCCATAAATATAGGCGTTTTCTACGGATTGCTTCACGCAAGCTAGCATAATTTGCAGATAATATATTCGAGGCATGAACTCAGTGGCGGCTCGTGGGTGAGAAAAGAGGTGAAGAGCTAAACAAGCAGAAAAATCTAGAATAACATCTTTTTATGTAAACTCACCTATTTTTTGTATATCAGGTCCAACCTTCGGTCCTTTAAACTAGCAAATTTGTCCGTAATGTCTTCATAAAATGGTTTGTTTGTTAGTTGAATCAAAAGTTCTTTTGAATGAAAATATTGGCCAAAGAGGAAAGCCTTTGTTGAGATACAGAATTTCTTAAATATACGTTTTTATTCTCTTGAGGCAAGAAAACTCCTTTCTACTGACGCAATTGACGGAATGGTTAAGATGAGGAAAAACAGTTTATAAGCTTCAGCAAATATGTCCTTGTTTTCACTGAGGTTTTGAAGTAGGTGTTGCATGGATACATTTCGGCAGCTTTCATTGGCATACAACAGCAAGAGTTCGTTTTTAAGGCGCTGACATTTCGTAAATATTTTTCCATAAAATTGAAATAAAGTCTCAAAAGCACTAGAGGAAAACATAAATTATATTGTTCAAACTTTGAAGGATCACCAAGAGAAAGAAACTGCAGCTTGTCACAGTCTTGAAATCGTATGTCCTTTCCATTAAAATATGGTCTAATATTTCGTAAAACAGCATTTTATATTTTAGAGATATTGCATCTTTTGTAAGTGCAGCGTATTTTCGTGAGTTTTTATTTCAGTCATTTCGTTAGCTTTTTCAAACATTCTCTTAAAATACTGATCATCTTTTTATTTTGTAATATTTCACGTGTTTTTTTATCTGAGATAGGCAATAAGTAATATCAAGGATTTTCTTGAAGAACATCAAACAATATATTTCGGTGGAACAAAAAGATCATTAAATACCAAGGCTAAAAACGTAAATTCAAAATAATTGAAGTCACTTGAAAATTGGACTAGTAAAACACCGACGAACGTAACAGGTGCAGAGGGTTACTGAAGCTCTTCACTACAGCTAGAAACCGTAATAGAAAGCCCCGGTGACGTCACCCGTTACCATAGCAACGCAGTCTGCTTGAGCGATCGAGGTGCAAGTTCCTTGAAAAACCTCTTCACTCGATGCGGCAAGCGACAAGATATGTATTTATAATGGGTTTCGTGTAATGTAATAAATGTTCTCGATAATAAACGTCTCCAGAGTTAAGACATGGAGCTAATGAAACGATTAAATTATTGTATAAATAGTGAATAATAATTATCATCCTAAATGAACATTTTAAGTGACCCTGATCGTAGGAATTTTTAGGTGAAGAGCCACTTCACTCCCTTCACCTGAAAACCCGCGCCACTGCATGATTTATGAGTTCAACAAATCCGAGCAATGGTAACGCGATGCTGTTTTTAGTCGAAATAGAGCAATATTGGCGCCAATTTAACCCATACCATTGATTAAAATCTAATGGCATAAGCCAGTCGATAAGCTTAGATCCGTAGCAATTTCTCTAACGGTGATATGTCTATTGGCCAATATCATTTTCTTCACTTTATAAATGTATTCGTCTGTTGTTGGCGTCCGGCACGCTGTTTGTCGTTCACATCTTCTCGGCTCTCAGATACAGAGAACATTTTGTAACACCGATAAACGTTGGTCCCAGGTATATATAGCATATAGATCAGGGTTAGTGACGGGGTGACATACAATTCGGCGTATGACATAAAAGCCTAGGGAAAACCTCCAGTAAAAAGCCTGGCCTCTTCTAAATGTGAAAATACAAAAATAAGCTGAAATATATTTTAGGGACTTCTTTCTTCAAGAGTGGTCTTCTATTGATGGAGACAGAGACTTCTTCAATGTTGCTCACATTGAATCTGGAAATATAAAGACAAAAGCAGAAAAAGAACTGAATAACAAAAATACGTATCATATTCGTTTGAAATTTATAACCAATTCTAAGAAACAGTCGGAAACATCATGAATAGCCCTAAAACCATCTTGAAATTTATATATGGGACATTCACAACTTGCGCTAGGAACTGAGTTCCATCTAAATAGCATGCTATTGCTCCGGCCATGACCTGATCTCGAACGATTAAGAACTGTCCAAATTTTTCTTGGAAGATCAAAACCAGGAACTTTTTCAGAAGGATCATCATATTGAACATTTCGTAAGAGTTCCACTCACTCTTCCATAATTCTTTATGACTTATGTTCATATTGAAGAACGTATTATGCCATGATGGTTTACGTGACTTCAATCTGGGAATTCTATTTTGTGGAAAATATGAAATAATTGGGAATAAATTGGGAAAAGAATGATATTTGTTCCAAGAATTCAAAGCTGCAATCTGTCTGCGAATATGGGGAGGGACAATATTAGACAAAACTGTTAACCAATGAACCGGCGTAGATCTTATGGTGCCAGTAATTATTCTCATGGATGTATTCAGTTGTGCATCAATTTTGTGTAATGCACTATTAAACCAAACAGAGCAACAATACTCAGCTGCAGAAAAACTAGGGCAAGAGATGTTGTGTGAAGAGTGGAAGCATCAGCACCCCAAGACGATCCAGCTAATTTCTGAACAATATTATTCCTAGTTTTCAGTTTTAGGCTCAGATCATTTAAATGAGCCTTGTAATTGAGAGATGAATCTAATTTAACTCCTAAGTATTTTGGATAGAACTTATGTTCGATAGGAGAATCATTGAAAGTTACAGCTAATTTTCTATATTTTTCATGATTATTCAGATGGAAACAATATACCTCTGTTTTGTTGGGATTTGGACATAATCGCCACTCAATAAAATAATTCTTTAAACTTTCCAAATCAGAAGACAGTATGTTTTCCAGAATAAGGAAATCCGAATGTTGGTAAGCAATAGCAATGTCGTAGTCGTATAAATAAATTTTTGAGATGATGTCGTGGTAAATCACTTAGATATAAAATGAAAAGTAGGGAGCTAAAACTGATCCTTGAGGAAGACCGTTTTTCATTTGGTACTTTAATATCATACAAAATTTTATACAAATTCTCCTATTAAAGTTTTGTAATAAGTGTAAATCATAGACTAGACAAAAACATCTAGGCACTAAAGCGGTCAAAAATTATGTAACCATCCAAAATGATCATACTTGTCAGCATAAGTAGGAATATAAGCACCAACATAACGCTACAGGAAACCAGAAATCAAATACGTAGCCTGTGGAAATTAAAAATAACAATAATATTCGACAATACGGCGTTTATTTAGTTGCTTTTATTAATGAAGATCATTTACAGGCTCTCTTCCCTGTATCTATCGAGGAAAATACAACACTCTCGAATACAAAGAAGAGGACATAAGCAATCTCTACACTTCAGAAGTCAAGGAAATATGTCAGAAAGTGAAGAGAGAAAGACGTTGGAATGTGTGCCTTCATCCATGAAAGTATGGTTTCATGTGGTGGACAAGTTATTCTCCCAAAAATTATCTTAAGGAAATCTACGAACATGTAAGGAGTAATGGAGGTGTCTGCATTGCTGATGAAGTACAAGTTGGATTTGGCAGAACTGGTAAACACTGGTGGGCATTTCAACTCCAGAATGTTGTTCCTGATATTGTCACTCTTGGTAAACCTATGGGTAATGGTCATCCCATTGCTGCTGTAATCACCACTAAGGAAATAGCCCACAGTTTTGAGCAGACTGGAGTGGAATACTTCAATACCGTAAGTAATTCCTCAGAACCGTTAAGTTTAAGTGCATTGAAATGTAATGTTCGGTTAAATGATAAACTGGTATATTTCCGTAATTCACTATTTATGTTTTCAATAAAAAATTCTGGTTTTCAAAAGCACTAAATACTAGATACTACATCGTATTATTCATCAGAAATATTTAACATCTAATGATATTTCTATAGTAAACTGATTTCGTTCCTCAATACATTCATCTGTGTCGAGTTGTTTGGTTGAAGCGGAAAGATTATATGGGGTTCTCTTTGATGAGATATTAGAATGATATTTTAGGGTAATAGAAAATTGGGAGTTTGGTTATTGCTGATTAAGATATATTTTCTGATTATTTAGCATTTATTCAGCTAATTTGGTTGGTTTCCTATCATACTGTTTATTTAAAGCCCTGGAAAGACTTTAGAACATATAAAGATCAAGCTCGTCTTTCATATTCGGTTGTATCATATTTATGTGAGGATTAAGTTGATTTTAGAAAGCCATTACTTGAGAGTTTTCATGCTGCATTCAATTCTTTAAATAAAATTTTGGCTTAGTTCAATTTGGTAATTTCAGTTGATGGGTGTAGTAAAATATAGATATTGGCGTATATTCATTAGTTTTATTCTGTTTATGTTCTTATGTTCAAGTATTTTTAAGGGCTGATGGTAATTACATTTCAATGGAGAGTTCGGTTGCCGGTAGGGTGAGATACATTAAGATCCCTTATGTTGAGGGTTTGTCAGAATGTATTAAAAATATCATGAGACCCTTGGGTGCTGTTGTCACTTACCCGTGCAAAACCTTGAAAAATTATTTTCGAAAGTTAAGGACAGCCCTCCTTTGGGTAAGCAGCCCGGCTTGGTCTATTGTGTTGATTATAGAGGTTGTTCATCTAAATATGTAGGTCAGAATAAACAATATGAGGGCACAACTATGAGGCTCACAACCGCTCTCAGCGCATTGTGTTCGGAATGGTCACCGTTTCGATTTGGACAACCCTCGTGTATTAAGTCGAGAAAGTAATCTATCCAAGCGTCTTTTTAAAGAGATGGTTTTCACAAAGTATCATCAAATACCGTCAATGCTACTTGCATTGCATGAACAAGTTGCGAACTAACCGATAAGAGATTTTGTCTTGTTCTCGATGTCTCGGTTTCAGTCGTGTACTTGAATCAATTTCAAGCGACACTTTGGTCATTAGTTTGGTCTTTCCACCGGTCATTACTGGTCATTGCATTCAGCCCTTGATCATACCTTCGATGACCAAGACGAATGACCATAGATTATCGCTTGAATGCACGTTACCGAGGTTTTGGTCATCCGTGTTCGTATTACTTTGCGTTTAAATTTAGAAATCACCCCAATTGCGAAACAGCTTCCTGAAAAAAATTTTCAATGAAGGATTGAAAATTGACATTCTCTCGGATCTAACAATAATTGTTTTTCAAGTTTCAAATAACTCAAGGTTTGCTATTTTTACTATTTTCATGTTTATAAGGATCTAACCTCATTTCTTTTCTAATGACCAGAATCTTAACACAGCTTGGAGCGTGTTAAGATTCTGTTCATCCCCAAGGGCTGAATTCATGACGTCACGGATTATGACAAAGGCCGCTTGAATGCGGTCCGTCATGACCAGATCTATATGATCAGAGATGACTCTCCTGAAAAATGTATGCCGATAAAATTCATCGAAACGTCTCTATAGATGTAGGTAATTTGATTGTTGCAATTCTCTACTAGAAATTTTTTCTCTTCGAAGAACTTCTATTGAAATATCTCAAATATTGATGTTGTTGATTTAAAGTTTTTTGATTTTATTCAAACCGAATATTCTGGATCATGAATGATCGATGATATTTTCATCAGAAAAATTCAATCAACAATTATATTTTTCATGATTTGTTTGATTGAAATATTAGCCGTAAAATTTCTTTTGCGAAACCAAACAAATGTCGTTTTCGAAGCGACATATTGGTTCTGCCTTCTTCTTTCTAATCTTGGGTTGAAAAAATTGATTCGATTTCTGAGATTTTCGCGAAAAACCACCCCACTTCTTTCCTATCTTGATTGAAATCAACTTGAGTTCTGCCTCAATCAACAAGTCTCATCGACTTCCATGAAACTCAATACCATTGTATGAGTCCTCGAACAGTTGAGCTCAAATTATGTTTCGTAGTTTTAGGGTAAACAACTTTTGGAAGTTATAAACATTGCTCGGTTATCACCTTTCTTAATTCAAGAATGTTCCTAGGTATAATCAAAATTGTTTTGGCCTCATATCAATTCGGAAAATAAAAGCCTCTAGATTCATATTAGGTGCTTAGTGCAATTGATCGTTATTCAGTATCATAATTCATTGCTCAACAATTGTCTCAATGCTCGGTGCAAGTTCAAGGATCAAAAATAAAAATGATTTATTACTACTTGAAAGTGGAGCAATCGATAACTATAAACAATTCATACTGGAGTTATCGCTCAATGTTTATTTATTACACAATATTTGAGAATCGAATAATAAACATTGACTTTTATGTAGTTTACCGATCCTATTTTTGAACCACCTGGAATCAATTCACTTTCTATAGATCTGTTGCGAAAACAGGGTGTAATCTGTGTATAACGAGCTATTCTCGATTATGTTATTCGTTAATCATTTTGAAATAATCCTCTAATGAGACTTTCAACAAGGTTGCGTTAAATGGTTGTCGGTACCATGGGGCTGTATGAAAGCATTCTTACATTTAACGAGAAGGAGAAAATATAGATACAGAGCGAAAGTAAATGTCGACTCATGCGAGTAGTATACCTGTCACTGACCAGCGCGAACGAGATCTATCCAAAATTCCAATGCAACTAAAAAGAGAGAAAGGAAGATTCATACAGGTAGAAAGTAAAAGAGAGTGAATCGGTAAATTTTAAGCAATGCACGTGGTATTCTTACTATGCAACGAAATAAACAGTGTGAGTTTCGTCGAATTAGACGAAATACGTACTCGAGATGTTTAGAATAATCATTAGACTATTTCAGTTTGTTTTGATCCACCTATTATTTAATATGTGAGTGAGATTTATTATCAAATTAAGTGAATAATAATTGCGAAATCAATTAATGAAAAAACTCTGAATATCAATTGATTGTTAAGTTTGCCATTGTGACGCATACACATACATTATGAATATAATATAATATATGCTTTATTGTTTGCTAACTAAATATTGTCAGCCAAAAGTTATATGAATATAAGTACGTTTTCTAAATAACTAAATAATAAGTTTCATTTCTTCCGCGTGGAAAGACTTCACACATTATTTTCTCAATTGAATTTTGGTAATAACATCTTCACTACATTATTGGGATTCTTCCGTCCTTGAAATATACCGATATTTTTATCATTCCAAGCGTAAATAGAGTATTGAAATATATTTTTCCGCAAATCGCCAGAAATTTTGACATTCCTGTCAAAATTTCTTGAAGAAAAGTCAGGACTATTCCGTACAGTTGTTAGTGTTCTACATAAATGATAGAAAACACATTGCTTATAAGGAATTAATTTAAATTTTGAAACATCAAGTCATTGCTGAATACATTTTTGAGATCAATTTGTTATATTTACAGTAATTTGACAGATAGTTCAATTATTGAACATTGGAGGAACACTCTTAGAACTATGAGAAACATTTTGGACATCATGCAGGGTGGAAGGGTCATTTTGTTGAATATTTTGTACTGTGAAAATTTTATTTGCCACCTCAACCTTATTTTTAAGCGATTCTTCGATATATCCTTCAGCAACGTTTGATGACTTCCATCCGCCATGCCTCTTTAAACTAGTTATGTCGGCACCAGAGTCAACCAATATTGTTGCAGAAGACCGACGAAAGCAGTGACCAGTATATTCTGTCGGATGTACCAAGTTCAAATAAGTAGCAACTATTTTGGGCATTTTTCTAAATTGATGAATTCCTACCACTTGTCTACAACCCTTTCCGCTTTGATATTTAAAGAAAAATCGGTCACTGTTCATATTTTCTGGTCTTAACGAAACATACTTTCGATAAACATTCAAGTAGAACTGATTAATTACAAATGATCTTGGTTTGTTGGTTTTCGAATCAGGTATGCTGATTAAAAGCTTAGATTCTAACTCTTCTATATCGTGTACAGTCATTCGGACTAACTCATCCATTCTACAGGCCCCAGAAATACCAAATATTACAGCCACCTAAAAATAAATAAAGCTATAATCTAAATAGAAATTAAAAACTTGTAAATTACCTAAATCATTAAATTTTCTTTATCTGAGCTTCCTGGATAAATTTTTCAATTTCTTCCTTCGTTAAAATCTTAGATTTCTTTGCCCTATAACCTTGAGCTTGCTGTTTGAATAAAGAACGAAGTTTTGAGTATGTAGATATATCTACATTGTGTTTAAGTGCAAGGGTTGACTTAAGCATTGAATAATTGGCCCATAATGTTGAAGATTTCATCTTTAAACAAAGGTCTAGGAAGTATGCCGTTACAACATTTTCTGAGAAAGAACTCGTATTTTTACTCATGCGATAATCCATAAAACGTCTGTATGCATTTCGTATTTTTCTCTTGATTTCTTTGGCAATAATTCTAATGAAGCAGTATTCACTGCCTCAACCAGCTCTGGAGGAGTCCCAGGAATAGAAATTTCATCATCACTTATCATTTTACTTTCGAGAACACCAGCAATTAAATTTATAAGCGTCAAGTTTGACAATTCAACCTCAATACGTTTCCATAGTAACTCAAGTAATTTTATTAGGAATTTCAAAGCACCATTTATTTGGAAATAAAATTATCGCGTTTTTTTTCAATCAATATCTGTCGAATTTTAAACGATTTGCGGAAAAATAGTATGTTTACCTCGTAGGAAAAGCCACATTCCTGGACTCTGTGTTGCTGTCTCGACTTGCGATCGTGTATTCCAACTTCCAGAAATGTTCAATTTCTAAGAAAGATACAATCGCTATGAGAAATAAATATATTGGGTGAGTATTTTTGAATTTTTATACAACTGTTTGGTTATATTTAATACTAAATAATTTTAGTTTTGAGCATATTCCTTATGTTGAAAAGAAAGTTTTAATATTTTTGGGGATGATTAAAGACCTCATTATAGTAAAAATTTCTCATGAACATGAGCCCGCAAATATCATTCAAAGATAAAAGCAAATTACGTTTTGAAATTTACTCTGAGAGCAAATACAATAGTTGATTTATTTTCATCATAAGGATGTCTTATTTAATGAATCTACAATTCAATATTTTTACAGACGCTCAAAAAATCGGAGCTGACTTCAAACATTTGTTTTTATATCACATTTAAATCTACTTATTCAGTATTTTGCCTATGTTTCGGATTGTTCACTTTCTCTCTTTGTTGTTGTGGGAGTTATACTTTAGTTATTTAGTTAACAACCTGTAATATATCGTATTTGGTTGCACTAGTCTAGAGATTGATGTTATGAAAGCAAAAATTCCTCTTATCTCCAAAATGGGTCATTTACGAAATTAAGTTTATATGGAACTTTTTACTTATTATAAGTCTTATGAATATTAGGTAGTTAAGTTTCCAAAATAATGAACTGTAATTTTTAACTCTCCATAAACTTTATCTTATATTTTTGTAGTTAAAACGTATAATATTTGAACAGGGGATTATTTATACTTTATTCATTTTATCAATACTTATTAGTTAATATTGAACTTACAAAAACATTTAACTGGGCCAATAAGAATTGTTCATCATGCGCACCATCAGAATTAAGTTTTAAAACATGAAGAAGAAGCGTGAAATTAAATATTTTGCAAAAATTTGTTAATTTTATATAAAACTATATTTAATTTTTAGTACCAAGAATTCATAAATATATTTTGAAGATTGAACACTCTTCTTCCTTATTATCTTTTTCAAGTTGAAAATACGAGGTGTTCAAATTGGATAAAAATTGTATTTTTATATCTTCGAAATGGCTGATATCAATTGAAGAATGCTGACGAATTGAATTCCATCATTTTACAAAAATTCACATCTGCCATAATCTGTTGCTAAAACTCAATCAAATATGATTTATAAAAACAAAACTCCATTGATTGTTGAATTCGGTGAAACTTCAGCATTACGGATTTTCTGTTTTATTGGTTATGGTTCTTCTACTTTGTGAATGTTGTAATTTTATTCCTTTATGTTTCTTGTTTTCTTCATTGATCTACAGTACCGTCATAAAAATAATTGTATATATAATCGAATTATTAATTCCTCTAATCTTTCTGTTAATAGTTACTTCCTCTTTGTTTATTTTTTTTTTCATATCATGATTAAGATTGTGTGCATAGGTAATTTTCTGGGCACAATATAGATAAACATGTGAATTATTAAAATATTGAAATTGAATTTTTTCTACAGTAGAGCTATAAAACAAAGTACACATTCGCGAAATACAACAATTTCAAATGAAAATGTTGAAACTGGTTTTCTCCAAGTTCATTGTAATTTAATTTGATTTCTTCTTTATATTAACGAGATATTATTTTCTAGGAAATCATGTCAATTGTTTTTCCGTCAGGATCCTTTGAAAATTGTTAGAGCTGAAGGACAATATATGTACGACGAAAAGGATGAGGCCTATTTGGATTGTATCAATAATGTAGCACATGGTGAGTATAGAATACCTTTACTGAATTTAGGCCTTTTTTATGACTTTCCTTTACATTCTCAGTGGGCCATTGTCATCCAAGAGTTGTAGAAGCGGGATGTAAGCAGATGAGTTTGCTGTCAACAAACAACCGATTTCTCCATGACAATATAGTGATATGTGCCAAACGACTTATTGAGACTATGCCAAAGGGTTTGAACACATGTTTCTTTGTGAACTCTGGATCAGAAGCAAATGATCTGGCCCTCAGATTAGCTCAAATACACACAGGAAATAAAGATATTATAACTCTGGAAGGGTAAGTTCCTTCGATATTATTATTATTGAAGAGGTAGTTTTCTGTTTTTCGTACCTATTAATATATTTGTCATTTTTTTCCGATGTGGGAATATTCACTTTGAATTTGTAAACCTTGAGAAAAGTATTATGTGTCATGCACATATCTTGGAAAATTCAAAATATACGTACATTTTTTATATTTCTGACCGGAATATGCTGTTATTATATAAAAACGTAGTAAAATTCATTTGTAGGATTGTAGTCAATCATAGAAATTATTTTTATTTAGTTGTAATATCCAGTTAGATAATTAATAATTCCTTCAGTTGTAGAGTAACTAGTCGAATGTAGTTCGGAGAAAAGCTTGAGCCCTCCAAATCAACAAGTTCCTATTTTTAGAGCATACCACGGCCATTTGACATCCTTGATTGATATTTCACATTATAAATTCAGCTTGCCAGGAGGAACTGGGCAGAAGGAACACGTTCATTTGGTAAGAAACAAAGTATTTATACCCCATTATTAGTGATTCTGTCAAACGATACAAAGCAAAAGTTCACTGTGACCATTCAAATGATAATCAAAACTTGTGTTTTTAGTACTACAAAATAACTGATTTAGATATCAGATTTTAGTGAGTCTGCAATCTGTACGTCAGTTTTATCTATGTATCACCACAATAAGTGGACATATGGAACAGCTTTTGAACATCCGAGAATTCAAAGAAATCTGTACTTTCAAAAATAATACGATATGACTGGATGTTTGTAATATTACAAAACTCCACACATAAAACCATCTTTGAGAGGTTATACGAGACCGAAAAAGATCTCAGAATTGAGCTGACAATTAATCCTATCAAATTTCAACACTCAATATTCATATATGAGAGCATTCCGCTAACCAACTGGTAGTTGATTGATTCTGGTCCCGTAGTCCTCTGTGTAGGTTTCCATGATTTCTATCTGCTATTCTACTTTGCGTTTCGTCTCTGCCATTCATACTGCACTCGTCAGTCTTGCTTTTAAGCTGTGCGCGATGCCACAGACGTTAGATACATCACTTGTATTGCCTTGCTACACATTATTTGTTGGTATTGGGGACGCCAGAGTATGTTGCAGTCACAAAACAATCAAGATATTTATGGAATGGATTAGTAAGCAAATCAACCAAGTCTATATACGGAGTCCTCTATAATAACCGACATTCATTCGTAATCTGTAATGATAGCAATTATTTATTTGAATTTTAACAGTATTACTTCATATAACTGGATAATATGATTACCGTGACCATAGAGTGAAAGGATGCCCCAAAAAGCCGGTGGTCTTCTCAATAGGAACAATCATGAATAGAAACGAAAGAAGATCACCCTTCAAGAGTAGACAACATCATCGTTCTAATGGGACGACCGTAGTCGTCAAATACCCTAATTTTCCTTCGAAAATCGTGATTGTCATAAAAACCAGAAGTGCAAATCAGTTGAGGCTGAAAGTTTCTACTAATAGCATATTGATCTAGGAATAATTCACGTTGAAAAACCAACCACACTAGTGAAAATAATCCGGGTTGTTACAAGGCCTACTTTTTATATGCAAATTATGTAAGTAATAATGCAATTTTCGGGAAGTCCCAGAAAGAGTTTAAATAAACCTCCGATTACTTGTCCAGTATGGTCTTCACGGGGTTCAAATGAGATAGATATTCGTTAAAAACGAATCAGTGGCGGATTTACAAATTTGCCGCTAGTAGGCCATTCAATTTTGCCGCCTACTGACTTTTGAAAACAATACGTTAGTTTAATCCCGTTATTAAAATAATTGTGAACTTAATGATATTTCTGTCAGTTACTAGATTATTTTTGCAATCCGCTATGTACTAAAGAGATTAATGTTGACCTAACAAGTTTATTTGACAGGCAAAACAAAAACCCCGACTTCAAAGCGTAAAACCTCTGTAACTTTTAAACGGCTCAATCGATTTTCATCAAACATGTCTAAGAACACTGCCCGTGAAACACCTGTATTAAAAAAAACTAAATTGAAATCGGTTGATTCTTTCGGGTGCTATGATGCCACAGACTGACAGACTCGTCAAACTTATAACACCCTCTTTTTGCGTCGGGGGTTAAAAATAGCAACATTTACTAATCATAAGGTGGGGAAAGGCATGACTTAAAAATACCTACACTATATGAACACAGACAAAATAATGAGTGGTCAGAAAATATTGTTTTTGTACATATTTTTTATTGCACTTAACAGTTTAAAAATAGTACAAACAATTTCTAACATGTTAAGAATCAGTTAATGGTGACAGACAATGAGATCAGATAAGTTTTACATTATTTTCTTGCAAGATTCTAAATTTGCAAAATCATCAATTATATCGTCGTTTGAAATCTTTTTCATAAGTTCCGACTCTATGCACAAAAGAGGTAAAGCAAGCTTTTCTTGACTGTAAGTAGATAGTTTTAACCCGTTTTAAGCAAGGAAAGCTTCTCTCACCTGAACAAATTGTCATCGCTGTGCACAGAGCCATGCGAACTGCTATATCCAAGTTTGGGTAAATATGCTCCAAATTCTGTTTTCGCAGAAACAAAGATAGACTTTACTATTAATGCAAAGTTTGATCAAAATCGGTCTAGTAGTTTTGGTGTGATTGAGCAACAATCCAAACAACTAAACATCCAAACTCACTTCCTCATTTATAAAATATTTTTAAGATCATAATGATTTGAACCATCCAAGGATAGTGAAGAGGTCGCCCGCAAAATTCAATATTTGACACAACCATCAACAACGTCTCACCAGCGCTATTGCCGCCCCACAACCGCCGAATTGAAAATAAATATGTGGTCCTCCACCAATTGCTTTAAAGAATATCCATAAAAAAATTCAAAGAGATTGGACCACGGAATCACGTAGTTCCATACAAACGTTGGCCCCTTGACCCTCTTAGGCCAGTCCTACATTGGAAGCGGAATTTCTCCAGATCAGACAGTCTGAACGGGTCTGGCTGGGTCTGGAGGAAACAAAACAAAGAAAACGTATTGTCCTCCTACATTGGAGGCAGTGTTCGATCTGGTCTGGACTGCTCTGAAGACAATCAAATCGGGTCGGGTTGTCTGGCCAGACTAAATCCGCTTCCAATGTAGGACTGGGCTTAAGGATACAATTTTGATAAATATTTTATGCTAAATGTTGAACCGGACTTCAGACTACACAATTCAAGGAGATTCTTGTAAAAGTGCCCAGTAGTTTTTGCGTGATGTTCATTCAAACAAACGGACAGACAGACAGACACACAAGAAATTAAAAAATCTAATTCTACTCAGATACTCATCTTAAGCCATCCTAGCGAATTTTTTTCGAATATCTTTAATGTACAGACTATTTTAGGTTTACGATTTTATTGTAGTATAGATTGTGTACACGTATAAATAGGCACATTTGAGTAAAATGATCACAGAAGGATGACCTCATCGTTCTCAAGGAAGCAGCCTTTTTCATGGCCAATCTCAACCTGTTGTCAATTAATTTTTAGCGCTCTTCGTGCCATTGGATTTCATTGATTTCGTGTATTTACTGGCATTTCATAAAATAATACTGATATCGAAATAAAATTTGATAAGTTGTTTCGATATTCAATAGGTACACCTTGTACAATATCCATTAAAATTTGATCCACCTAATACATTTTCAGTTCCTGTGCCGAACTTATTTGTTTCAATCAGGAATATTAACACTATTAATAATTGATAAGAGAGATAGTATAATGAATTATCTGTTATCAATTATTATGACGATTATGTTTGTTGACATGAAATGAGGGAGAATAATTTTATTTTTATCGTTTTTTTAGATATCACGCATGTAATGTTTGATAGGAATATTTGATTTGTGATCATTTTGTCAAAACAAACGACAATGCGTTGTTTTATCATATGTTTTCACTGTATTAGAAATATGTTCTATCATTTACTTAGGTTTCGTTTTTATCAGAAGTCAAATAGCTTGTCCCTATTTACGTATTCCACGAAAAGAAGTAGAAGAGCACCGATTTAAAGTCAGGATTTTTGAACGTTTGTTCTAGAGAAACTATCCTAATTGTATTATTCTAAACTAATTACTATTTATTAAATAATATAGGGAACACAAAATACATCTAATATATATTGAAGACTAGCAAACTTTCTGCGTATTAATCAGAGATCTTTATAATGCTATCAAAGATTAGAAATATTAATTACAAAAATGTAGGTACAGTTCAACGCTTCTGGACTAGTGTTGAGAAAAAGAAACAGTTCTCAGACAGAGAGGCACAGTAGAAAAAATTTATTAATGTCAAACTGTCCCAAAGTAACTATAATAATGAAACAGATACAGCGATAAAAATAATTTCGAATGCTAGAAAATTTTAAAAATTCCCAAAAAATGTTTTTTATGCCTCATACCTCATGAGATGTCAGACGTATATGAACAAAAATTCGTGTTTTTAAGGACGTTATTGAAACTTTACATATTCTCAAATTTCATTGTCGTAGCTACCATTCGTCAAAATCTTTGATTATTTTTTCATTTACTCAAGAGGAATAGAAATATCAAAAGGTCCATTAATTTTAATGTCGATGCTTTCATAGATACCTATTCGATTGACATCGTCGGACTAATTAATTCAGTTTCAGATGGAAAACAATTGATTGAAATTTACGGTGACATTAACGGTGACTAAATTTAGAAAGCACTGATTTGGATTTTTCTGAGAAGGGAATTTGTGTTTTGAACAGAACTAAATCAGAACTGTGGGTCGTTATTTTTAATTTGAGATATAGGTTTGTTCATTTATCGAAGAGGTTGTATTTCTATCACATTGTTCCAGAGAACGGGAAAGACCCTAGAACAAGCGTGCAAAAGCTTTTGACCTCATGCCAGTGCTTTTCTGATTTTTTAATATGAAGGTTACAAAAGCTTGATAGTCAGAAAGTATGCATCTTTAATTCAATGTGAGTTATATCTGACTTTATTCTTTCAACATCAATAAAGGACATGATAAAACTATTAATTTTATATCCAACAATATTGGACTCGTCGACATCCATGATTTTATTGAATATAATATGTGGAAATAATTTTATTTGGTTATAATATATCTTTATCAATCATGGTACTAGTTCGTGTAAGGATCGCATCGCTTAGAGAGCAAGCGCAAAAACCACCCGAGTTCACGTCAGTGCGTTTATACTTCTAATGCCATTAGTTAACCTGATAAATCACACCAACAGAAGATAATTGTAGCCTAGAAAAATATTGGGTTTTTACAACTCTTTATATACGAGGTATGTTCAAAAATTATGGCGGATTAGGTATTTTTAAAAAATGATAATTTACTAATTAACATCTATTTTGTCCCAATCACCCCTTGAATATTGGGTCAATGTTCTGTCAAATCTAAAAAATATTTTTTCTGATCTTATTAAACTGTCTTTATCCTCTCAATCGTGGCGTACCGTCGTCGTTTCAACGAGCTCTTCAATTTTGAAAATACTCACGCTCACAGGTCTCGGGATTACGGATGCTGTGGTACTATTAGTGTGTTTTTAGGCCAAATATTCGATACAATCAGTGATATGTCCAGGGACATTTTTATGGCACAGAAGCCAGTGTTTGTTCCTCCATAAATATAGGCGTTTTCTACGGATTGCTTCACGCAAGCTAGCATAATTTGCAGATAATATATTCGAGGCATGAACTCAGTGGCGGCTCGTGGGTGAGAAAAGAGGTGAAGAGCTAAACAAGCAGAAAAATCTAGAATAACATCTTTTTATGTAAACTCACCTATTTTTTGTATATCAGGTCCAACCTTCGGTCCTTTAAACTAGCAAATTTGTCCGTAATGTCTTCATAAAATGGTTTGTTTGTTAGTTGAATCAAAAGTTCTTTTGAATGAAAATATTGGCCAAAGAGGAAAGCCTTTGTTGAGATACAGAATTTCTTAAATATACGTTTTTATTCTCTTGAGGCAAGAAAACTCCTTTCTACTGACGCAATTGACGGAATGGTTAAGATGAGGAAAAACAGTTTATAAGCTTCAGCAAATATGTCCTTGTTTTCACTGAGGTTTTGAAGTAGGTGTTGCATGGATACATTTCGGCAGCTTTCATTGGCATACAACAGCAAGAGTTCGTTTTTAAGGCGCTGACATTTCGTAAATATTTTTCCATAAAATTGAAATAAAGTCTCAAAAGCACTAGAGGAAAACATAAATTATATTGTTCAAACTTTGAAGGATCACCAAGAGAAAGAAACTGCAGCTTGTCACAGTCTTGAAATCGTATGTCCTTTCCATTAAAATATGGTCTAATATTTCGTAAAACAGCATTTTATATTTTAGAGATATTGCATCTTTTGTAAGTGCAGCGTATTTTCGTGAGTTTTTATTTCAGTCATTTCGTTAGCTTTTTCAAACATTCTCTTAAAATACTGATCATCTTTTTATTTTGTAATATTTCACGTGTTTTTTTATCTGAGATAGGCAATAAGTAATATCAAGGATTTTCTTGAAGAACATCAAACAATATATTTCGGTGGAACAAAAAGATCATTAAATACCAAGGCTAAAAACGTAAATTCAAAATAATTGAAGTCACTTGAAAATTGGACTAGTAAAACACCGACGAACGTAACAGGTGCAGAGGGTTACTGAAGCTCTTCACTACAGCTAGAAACCGTAATAGAAAGCCCCGGGGACGTCACCCGTTACCATAGCAACGCAGTCTGTTTGAGCGATCGAGGTGCAAGTTCCTTGAAAAACCTCTTCACTCGATGCGGCAAGCGACAAGATATGTATTTATAATGGGTTTCGTGTAATGTAATAAATGTTCTCGATAATAAACGTCTCCAGAGTTAAGACATGGAGCTAATGAAACGATTAAATTATTGTATAAATAGTGAATAATAATTATCATCCTAAATGAACATTTTAAGTGACCCTGATCGTAGGAATTTTTAGGTGAAGAGCCACTTCACTCCCTTCACCTGAAAACCCGCGCCACTGCATGATTTATGAGTTCAACAAATCCGGAGCAATGGTAACGCGATGCTGTTTTTAGTCGAAATAGAGCAATATTGGCCCCAATTTAACCCATACCATTGATTAAAATCTAATGGCATAAGCCAGTCGATAAGCTTAGATCCGTAGCAATTTCTCTAACGGTGATATGTCTATTGGCCAATATCATTTTCTTCACTTTATAAATGTATTCGTCTGTTGTTGGCGTCCGGCACGCTGTTTGTCGTTCACATCTTCTCGGCTCTCAGATACAGAGAACATTTTGTAACACCGATAAACGTTGGTCCCAGGTATATATAGCATATAGATCAGGGTTAGTGACGGGGTGACATACAATTCGGCGTATGACATAAAAGCCTAGGGAAAACCTCCAGTAAAAAGCCTGGCCTCTTCTAAATGTGAAAATACAAAAATAAGCTGAAATATATTTTAGGGACTTCTTTCTTCAAGAGTGGTCTTCTATTGATGGAGACAGAGACTTCTTCAATGTTGCTCACATTGAATCTGGAAATATAAAGACAAAAGCAGAAAAAGAACTGAATAACAAAAATACGTATCATATTCGTTTGAAATTTATAACCAATTCTAAGAAACAGTCGGAAACATCATGAATAGCCCTAAAACCATCTTGAAATTTATATATGGGACATTCACAACTTGCGCTAGGAACTGAGTTCCATCTAAATAGCATGCTATTGGTACGGCCATGACCTGATCTCGAACGATTAAGAACTGTCCAAATTTTTCTTGGAAGATCAAAACCAGGAACTTTTTCAGAAGGATCAGAAACGAGATACTTATTGAACATTTCGTAAGAGTTCCACTCAGTCTTCCATAATTCTTTATGACTTATGTTCATATTGAAGAACGTATTATGCCATGATGGTTTACGTGACTTCAATCTGGGAATTCTATTTTGTGGAAAATATGAAATAATTGGGAATAAATTGGGAAAAGAATGATATTTGTTCCAAGAATTCAAAGCTGCAATCTGTCTGCGAATATGGGGAGGGACAATATTAGACAAAACTGTTAACCAATGAACCGGCGTAGATCTTATGGTGCCAGTAATTATTCTCATGGATGTATTCAGTTGTGCATCAATTTTGTGTAATGCACTATTAAACCAAACAGAGCAACAATACTCAGCTGCAGAAAAACTAGGGCAAGAGATGTTGTGTGAAGAGTGGAAGCATCAGCACCCCAAGACGATCCAGCTAATTTCTGAACAATATTATTCCTAGTTTTCAGTTTTAGGCTCAGATCATTTAAATGAGCCTTGTAATTGAGAGATGAATCTAATTTAACTCCTAAGTATTTTGGATAGAACTTATGTTCGATAGGAGAATCATTGAAAGTTACAGCTAATTTTCTATATTTTTCATGATTATTCAGATGGAAACAATATACCTCTGTTTTGTTGGGATTTGGACATAATCGCCACTCAATAAAATAATTCTTTAAACTTTCCAAATCAGAAGACAGTATGTTTTCCAGAATAAGGAAATCCGAATGTTGGTAAGCAATAGCAATGTCGTAGTCGTATAAATAAATTTTTGAGATGATGTCGTGGTAAATCACTTAGATATAAAATGAAAAGTAGGGAGCTAAAACTGATCCTTGAGGAAGACCGTTTTTCATTTGGTACTTTAATATCATACAAAATTTTATACAAATTCTCCTATTAAAGTTTTGTAATAAGTGTAAATCATAGACTAGACAAAAACATCTAGGCACTAAAGCGGTCAAAAATTATGTAACCATCCAAAATGATCATACTTGTCAGCATAAGTAGGAATATAAGCACCAACATAACGCTACAGGAAACCAGAAATCAAATACGTAGCCTGTGGAAATTAAAAATAACAATAATATTCGACAATACGGCGTTTATTTAGTTGCTTTTATTAATGAAGATCATTTACAGGCTCTCTTCCCTGTATCTATCGAGGAAAATACAACACTCTCGAATACAAAGAAGAGGACATAAGCAATCTCTACACTTCAGAAGTCAAGGAAATATGTCAGAAAGTGAAGAGAGAAAGACGTTGGAATGTGTGCCTTCATCCATGAAAGTATGGTTTCATGTGGTGGACAAGTTATTCTCCCAAAAATTATCTTAAGGAAATCTACGAACATGTAAGGAGTAATGGAGGTGTCTGCATTGCTGATGAAGTACAAGTTGGATTTGGCAGAACTGGTAAACACTGGTGGGCATTTCAACTCCAGAATGTTGTTCCTGATATTGTCACTCTTGGTAAACCTATGGGTAATGGTCATCCCATTGCTGCTGTAATCACCACTAAGGAAATAGCCCACAGTTTTGAGCAGACTGGAGTGGAATACTTCAATACCGTAAGTAATTCCTCAGAACCGTTAAGTTTAAGTGCATTGAAATGTAATGTTCGGATAAATGATAAACTGGTATATTTCCGTAATTCACTATTTATGTTTTCAATAAAAAATTCTGGTTTTCAAAAGCACTAAATACTAGATACTACATCGTATTATTCATCAGAAATATTTAACATCTAATGATATTTCTATAGTAAACTGATTTCGTTCCTCAATACATTCATCTGTGTCGAGTTGTTTGGTTGAAGCGGAAAGATTATATGGGGTTCTCTTTGATGAGATACTAGAATGATATTTTAGGGTAATAGAAAATTGGGAGTTTGGTTATTGCTGATTAAGATATATTTTCTGATTATTTAGCATTTATTCAGCTAATTTGGTTGGTTTCCTATCATACTGTTTATTTAAAGCCCTGGAAAGACTTTAGAACATATAAAGATCAAGCTCGTCTTTCATATTCGGTTGTATCATATTTATGTGAGGATTAAGTTGATTTTAGAAAGCCATTACTTGAGAGTTTTCATGCTGCATTCAATTCTTTAAATAAAATTTTGGCTTAGTTCAATTTGGTAATTTCAGTTGATGGGTGTAGTAAAATATAGATATTGGCGTATATTCATTAGTTTTATTCTGTTTATGTTCTTATGTTCAAGTATTTTTAAGGGCTGATGGTAATTACATTTCAATGGAGAGTTCGGTTGCCGGTAGGGTGAGATACATTAAGATCCCTTATGTTGAGGGTTTGTCAGAATGTATTAAAAATATCATGAGACCCTTGGGTGCTGTTGTCACTTACCCGTGCAAAACCTTGAAAAATTATTTTCGAAAGTTAAGGACAGCCCTCCTTTGGGTAAGCAGCCCGGCTTGGTCTATTGTGTTGATTATAGAGGTTGTTCATCTAAATATGTAGGTCAGAATAAACAATATGAGGGCACAACTATGAGGCTCACAACCGCTCTCAGCGCATTGTGTTCGGAATGGTCACCGTTTCGATTTGGACAACCCTCGTGTATTAAGTCGAGAAAGTAATCTATCCAAGCGTCTTTTTAAAGAGATGGTTTTCACAAAGTATCATCAAATACCGTCAATGCTACTTGCATTGCATGAACAAGTTGCGAACTAACCGATAAGAGATTTTGTCTTGTTCTCGATGTCTCGGTTTCAGTCGTGTACTTGAATCAATTTCAAGCGACACTTTGGTCATTAGTTTGGTCTTTCCACCGGTCATTACTGGTCATTGCATTCAGCCCTTGATCATACCTTCGATGACCAAGACGAATGACCATAGATTATCGCTTGAATGCACGTTACCGAGGTTTTGGTCATCCGTGTTCGTATTACTTTGCGTTTAAATTTAGAAATCACCCCAATTGCGAAACAGCTTCCTGAAAAAAATTTTCAATGAAGGATTGAAAATTGACATTCTCTCGGATCTAACAATAATTGTTTTTCAAGTTTCAAATAACTCAAGGTTTGCTATTTTTACTATTTTCATGTTTATAAGGATCTAACCTCATTTCTTTTCTAATGACCAGAATCTTAACACAGCTTGGAGCGTGTTAAGATTCTGTTCATCCCCAAGGGCTGAATTCATGACGTCACGGATTATGACAAAGGCCGCTTGAATGCGGTCCGTCATGACCAGATCTATATGATCAGAGATGACTCTCCTGAAAAATGTATGCCGATAAAATTCATCGAAACGTCTCTATAGATGTAGGTAATTTGATTGTTGCAATTCTCTACTAGAAATTTTTTCTCTTCGAAGAACTTCTATTGAAATATCTCAAATATTGATGTTGTTGATTTAAAGTTTTTTGATTTTATTCAAACCGAATATTCTGGATCATGAATGATCGATGATATTTTCATCAGAAAAATTCAATCAACAATTATATTTTTCATGATTTGTTTGATTGAAATATTAGCCGTAAAATTTCTTTTGCGAAACCAAACAAATGTCGTTTTCGAAGCGACATATTGGTTCTGCCTTCTTCTTTCTAATCTTGGGTTGAAAAAATTGATTCGATTTCTGAGATTTTCGCGAAAAACCACCCCACTTCTTTCCTATCTTGATTGAAATCAACTTGAGTTCTGCCTCAATCAACAAGTCTCATCGACTTCCATGAAACTCAATACCATTGTATGAGTCCTCGAACAGTTGAGCTCAAATTATGTTTCGTAGTTTTAGGGTAAACAACTTTTGGAAGTTATAAACATTGCTCGGTTATCACCTTTCTTAATTCAAGAATGTTCCTAGGTATAATCAAAATTGTTTTGGCCTCATATCAATTCGGAAAATAAAAGCCTCTAGATTCATATTAGGTGCTTAGTGCAATTGATCGTTATTCAGTATCATAATTCATTGCTCAACAATTGTCTCAATGCTCGGTGCAAGTTCAAGGATCAAAAATAAAAATGATTTATTACTACTTGAAAGTGGAGCAATCGATAACTATAAACAATTCATACTGGAGTTATCGCTCAATGTTTATTTATTACACAATATTTGAGAATCGAATAATAAACATTGACTTTTATGTAGTTTACCGATCCTATTTTTGAACCACCTGGAATCAATTCACTTTCTATAGATCTGTTGCGAAAACAGGGTGTAATCTGTGTATAACGAGCTATTCTCGATTATGTTATTCGTTAATCATTTTGAAATAATCCTCTAATGAGACTTTCAACAAGGTTGCGTTAAATGGTTGTCGGTACCATGGGGCTGTATGAAAGCATTCTTACATTTAACGAGAAGGAGAAAATATAGATACAGAGCGAAAGTGAATGTCGACTCATGCGAGTAGTATACCTGTCACTGACCAGCGCGAACGAGATCTATCCAAAATTCCAATGCAAATAAAAAGAGAGAAAGGAAGATTCATACAGGTAGAAAGTAAAAGAGAGTGAATCGGTAAATTTTAAGCAATGCACGTGGTATTCTTACTATGCAACGAAATAAACAGTGTGAGTTTCGTCGAATTAGACGAAATACGTACTCGAGATGTTTAGAATAATCATTAGACTATTTCAGTTTGTTTTGATCCACCTATTATTTAATATGTGAGTGAGATTTATTATCAAATTAAGTGAATAATAATTGCGAAATCAATTAATGAAAAAACTCTGAATATCAATTGATTGTTAAGTTTGCCATTGTGACGCATACACATACATTATGAATATAATATAATATATGCTTTATTGTTTGCTAACTAAATATTGTCAGCCAAAAGTTATATGAATATAAGTACGTTTTCTAAATAACTAAATAATAAGTTTCATTTCTTCCGCGTGGAAAGACTTCACACATTATTTTCTCAATTGAATTTTGGTAATAACATCTTCACTACATTATTGGGATTCTTCCGTCCTTGAAATATACCGATATTTTTATCATTCCAAGCGTAAATAGAGTATTGAAATATATTTTTCCGCAAATCGCCAGAAATTTTGACATTCCTGTCAAAATTTCTTGAAGAAAAGTCAGGACTATTCCGTACAGTTGTTAGTGTTCTACATAAATGATAGAAAACACATTGCTTATAAGGAATTAATTTAAATTTTGAAACATCAAGTCATTGCTGAATACATTTTTGAGATCAATTTGTTATATTTACAGTAATTTGACAGATAGTTCAATTATTGAACATTGGAGGAACACTCTTAGAACTATGAGAAACATTTTGGACAACATGCAGGGTGGAAGGGTCATTTTGTTGAATATTTTGTACTGTGAAAATTTTATTTGCCACCTCAACCTTATTTTTAAGCGATTCTTCGATATATCCTTCAGCAACGTTTGATGACTTCCATCCGCCATGCCTCTTTAAACTAGTTATGTCGGCACCAGAGTCAACCAATATTGTTGCAGAAGACCGACGAAAGCAGTGACCAGTATATTCTGTCGGATGTACCAAGTTCAAATAAGTAGCAACTATTTTGGGCATTTTTCTAAATTGATGAATTCCTACCACTTGTCTACAACCCTTTCCGCTTTGATATTTAAAGAAAAATCGGTCACTGTTCATATTTTCTGGTCTTAACGAAACATACTTTCGATAAACATTCAAGTAGAACTGATTAATTACAAATGATCTTGGTTTGTTGGTTTTCGAATCAGGTATGCTGATTAAAAGCTTAGATTCTAACTCTTCTATATCGTGTACAGTCATTCGGACTAACTCATCCATTCTACAGGCCCCAGAAATACCAAATATTACAGCCACCTAAAAATAAATAAAGCTATAATCTAAATAGAAATTAAAAACTTGTAAATTACCTAAATCATTAAATTTTCTTTATCTGAGCTTCCTGGATAAATTTTTCAATTTCTTCCTTCGTTAAAATCTTAGATTTCTTTGCCCTATAACCTTGAGCTTGCTGTTTGAATAAAGAACGAAGTTTTGAGTATGTAGATATATCTACATTGTGTTTAAGTGCAAGGGTTGACTTCAGCATTGAATAATTGGCCCATAATGTTGAAGATTTCATCTTTAAACAAAGGTCTAGGAAGTATGCCGTTACAACATTTCCTGAGAAAGAACTCGTATTTTTACTATGCGATAATCCATAAAACGTCTGTATGCATTTCGTATTTTTCTTTGATTTCTTTGGCAATAATTTAATGAAGCAGTATTCACTGCCTCAACAGCTCTGGAGGAGTCCCAGGAATAGAAATTTCATCATCACTTATCATTTTACTTTCGAGAACACCAGCAATTAAATTTATAAGGTCAAGTTTGACAATTCAACCTCAATACGTTTCCATAGTAACCCAAGTAATTTTATTAGGAATTTCAAAGCACCATTTATTTGGAATAAAATTATGGCGTTTTTTTAATCAATATCGTCGAATTTAAACGATTTGCGGAAAAATAGTATGTTTACCTCGTAGGAAAAGCCACATTCCTGGACTCTGTGTTGCTAAGTCTCGACTTCGATCGTGTATTCCAACTTTCAGAAATGTTCAATTTTTCCAGTATGAAAGATAAAGGGTGGCAGTTTTGTATGCTTTTTTCTTTTTATGATGCATCTGATCAGTTTTTTCTTTTCTATTGGTGGCAATCCTGTGTCTTGCGCTATAGCAAATGCCGTGATGGATGTAATCGAGGACGAGAAACTGATGGAGAATGCTGATAATTGGTGAGTACCTGAAAACGGTGCTTGAAGCTACAGAAAAGTATTCAATCATTGGGACGTACGATGTTGGGCTTTTCATTGGAATAGAAATTGTGGAAGATAAACAGAGCAGGAAACCAAATCCAGCAACAGTTATTCATAAATGGTTGGTAAAATTTATATAATGTTGATACTAGTAGATAACCTTGAAAATTGAAGTCTATATTTTGTCGATCCTTTAGATCATTCTGAAATATTATATCGTTGAAACATCTTGTCGGACACTAAGGTACAGGAAAAGGGAATATGGAAAACCAATATTCCATTGTCTTAAAATAATTCAAGTGGTTTACATTATTGCCGAATAATGAATCAAATACAAGATAACGCGAACTGGCCGAATTGAAATAAGAAAATCATAATTCATTCATGTCAACAGAGCTAAATCAATTTCCCAGATGGCGCTGGGTGGAAATTTCAAGGATTTGGTGAATGTCCACCACACATCAGTCAATTTTCAAATGATCAAGGACACCTGAAACATTTTTAGTTTTTATCTCCTATTGTAGAAAAATTCAATTATTCTTAAACTAGTTGTTTCTGAGACAATTGAAAATTTTATTGATAACTCGCTTTTTGATGATAATTTTGACTTCTAAACATAACAATTATTTAAAATTTTCTTATTAATGGAGAACGCATTGATTGTCTTCTTTTTTTCTGCTTTGCGGGTTTAAACACTAGGAATACATGTCAATGCTCACTCCAAAAAGAAGTGAGTCTGACCAACAGTCAATGAATTTGGATTGTCTGCTTTTTGCAACAAAATAGTATTGGGCAAAGAGGGTCTTGTACAGCCTTAAACAATAGATCTACTTGATTTATGCCATTTCTATAACCACAGGAAAATTGCTGTTGACACAAGTATAATGTCATCGAAAGGAGAACGGTGAGAACATTAAAATGTTTAAAACACGTTGATAGATGGCTTATCTGACAGACAAACTTGGGAATGAAAGTAAAAGAACCAAATATAAATAAATCGCATTTCAATTGATTGACTTGTCCTCAAATCAGGTTGATTAAATAGTGATTACTCAAGCTATAACATCAAAAAACTGACTTTCCTCAGCTCACCGGGACAATCCAAGAGAAAAATGTGAATCTAAAAATTTATTTGGCATATCGGAAAAAATAATCTTTTCTCGAGCAAAATATTATTTGATGAATTCACATAATTAAAATGGAATATAGATAAGAAATGTTGGGATGCAAATAAAATATCATAGTTATTAAGATGAAAAACTCAGCCGTTGATGGATAATTCCGTAAGTGACCAACTAAATTTAGATGAAATCCCAAATGATGCAGACGTTGTAGAATAAAAAACCAAATAATCATGAAATGTTTGGAAAACATTTGAACACTTTTACCAACTGTTGTTGAAGAATATATCATCAAGAATCCTAGAGACCTCCAACCGATTCTGTAAAATAATTTATTTCTTATTTTTAATAAAAATATAAGCATTTGGGGTGTTCCTAGATCATTTCCACTTCATACAACGACTTGAAAATAATATTTGCTCTCAATAGAGCAAAAATTTTTTTATGCATTTAAGTTAGTTTATAAGGATTATATTAACCTATGGAATTTGATCTTCTAGTGGATATTGTGAAATAAGTTTAACGACCTCTTATCTTCTTTCAGGATGAAAGAACATCATATATTGTTGAGCGTGATGGTATGGACCATAACGTTATCAAAATAAAGCCCCATGATATTCTCAAAGGAAAATGCGGAGGAAGTTGTTTTACACTCGACAGGGTGCTTGCAACCCTGGAAGGATCGAATGATTTGTCAAGGACAATGGATTTGCCGATCTTTTGCCACAAGATGAACAAATAGGTGACATCTGTTCTGTTCGAAGGAACACATTGGATCGAGAATTCCACTGATATATTTTGGCTTGGATAACAGCTATGATATTTCACTCCTGAATATATTAAGATTAAATTTACTTTTTTTGAATTCTGAACTTCAATCGAACTGATTGTATTGTAAATTAAAGCTTCAGATGTACATTTCTATAATTTTATCTGTATTGAATTTCGTTCACCTAATTTATTACTCCATATGTTATACTAAGCAATTTTAATGTTTTGATAAATAAAGTTTTCATGTTCGAGTTCTTATCTATAGTGATTAAGAATAGCTTGTTCTCCTAGGTATAACACCCAGATCAGTGAATGAACATAATATAGATAATGAAACCACCAGAAAGGTGAATAAATCCAAATAGTGTGCTCAATTAGTCAGATTATTCATAGAAACATGTCCATCGACCAAATTCAGCCAACTCCTATGATCCCAGGGTTTTTTATACTCAAGAAGATATATATATATATATACCCTTTGACCCCTACTTATGTAACCTTGCTATAGATAATAAATCAATAATAATATTGAATTCCTATTGAATATTTCCTCAGAAATTTTGATATTTTTTATTCTCTTATCCATTGTTATTCAATTTGAATAAATATATCAAAATTTTGAAACTTATAATGAAATAATAATAATAATAATAATAATAATAATAATTAAATTAACTTTATTGCTTCATATATAAAAATTTTAGATTCATATTAAGACAAATAAAGTAAGTACTATCCGTTATTCTGTTCCTTTCTGCTCTTCTATCAGTATTGAACTACAGTCCATGAAGGAAAATCCTTGTTTATGGTTTAGGTCTCACTGAAAATTTGGACTGATGTCATATGTCAACTACCTCATAAAGTCCCCAAATATCCAAATACCGAAATAAACTGACGTCTTCTTATTTACTCAAATTATCACAATCCAGTG
>JARTUT010001446.1:0-54067 GCA_030674115.1 Micraspis discolor | reverse complement strand
ACAACATAGTACCTAGGCTTTGACGCCTATTTTCTAGAGTTTTAATAGCACACTTGATCAACAACACATACAGATATAGCGATTTGTTTTAGACTGGAGTGATAATGAGTTTTTAGAAATTATGGAAATGCGTAAACCAATATTTAATTATATATTGTGACTTTGTAACAACTTTAATAATTCTGTATTTAAAAGTATTTGAAAAATATTATTGAAGCAAATTGTTGGGTACGAATGAATTTGAGAGTTCTAATATACGTTTTAACCGAACAACAATTTGATCACAGAACTGTATTTCCTTGAAGAAGATCGAAAAGGTCGAAACATATGTAAAATTTAAAGTAAAAACATTTAGATATTTTTTTATTTAAAATTAGATGCCTAAAATCGAAGAATATATCAGAAAGAAAATTTTATACTACAAAAAGCACAAAATAATCAAAAGTAGATAATTATGAAATGTACATTATTATATATATAAAATTATTAAAATATAATTCCTAGGTATTTTCATTTGCATCAGAACCCTGCTTTTTCAACGACATCAACCTTGATTTGAAGTATCTGAACCAACGACCATGAAATAAAGCCAGATTAACGCCAGATCAACCGGTTCGGTCATTCAAATGGATGTGTAAACGTCGTTTAGCGTACTTTATCTTTAAGTAGTCAACGGGCACTGACATAACGACACATTATGGATGACATATTGGATAACACAATGTCCAATATTTCGTTGAATTAACAATCAGTCGGTAGACGCGACATGGTCATAATCGTTAAGCTCCCTAACCACGCGTGTCTGAAGGTGGCCGACACGGTCTTTATCAATGGATTTAGATTGCGAATTATGAACGGACCATCCCAGTAGTGGAGGTTGAATGTCTATGAAAAATGAATCGACGATATACTACAAAAATTAGCCCCATTGGTTGATAATGAAGGCTCCTGGAATATTGCATATTTTTCATGACTAGATCAACAAATTTGCTGGTAGATTTCGATATTTAGAGAATTTCTAGAACTATTTCAGCATCGTACCATTTCATTGTAGTCGCGATGCGTTTGTCATACACAGGTGATCCAATTAATGAATTCAAAAATTTTTTTTGGACTCCTCGCCACGGGGGGTAGCCAAAATATACCTGATACAGTGCAACCTCGATATAACAAATCGGAGGGGAACAAGAAAATATTCGTAATATCAAGTAATTCGTTGAACTGAGGTTTGTTATGTTGAGGTTAGATTGGTCTAAAATTCGTTATAAAGAGGTAAAAGAATAGTTTTATTCACTTCAATATTACGTACTTATCTTGTTATAGCGAACAACTTCTACTAATAAATGATAACACATTTTCATCAAATTACTATATGTATTTGCTATGTATTTAAAAACAATTAGGTAGATGATAATTTTTTTTTCTTACATTAATAATCAAAAACAATTAACAATGTGGTTATATGTAGTAGCTTAATCTCAATTTTGTTCATTGATTAGAAAAAAGTCATTGATAGTTGTCTGTTTACCACCGGTATGAGTTATAACATCCAAAGCGCAATCTAATTTCGTGATGGCTTTCACTACATCGTCACTCAAACAAACTTTTTGAGAAACACAGATTTTATTGTATTCAAAGCATTATAAGCATCTTTTATTGTGAAGTTATGCTCATCAATTTCACCCTCTTCTTCTTCGTCTTCATCTGCTTCTGCATTAGTAACTGGCAACACAGATGTGACGATGTCAGCATCAGTTAGTTCTCCACAGATGGCCAAATCATTATCAAA
Organism: Micraspis discolor; assembly: GCA_030674115.1. NCBI lineage: Eukaryota > Metazoa > Arthropoda > Insecta > Coleoptera > Coccinellidae > Micraspis > Micraspis discolor. Next base: position 52,278 of record JARTUT010001446.1, on the reverse strand, counting down.
GGTAACGAAGTCTTCGAAATCAGTCTCTTGAAGGTGTAATTCTTCTTGAACTCTTTGCCAGGTCCTAGCAAGTTCTGCGACTGGTAAATCGTCCTCCTCATCTTCGCATGTAACTTTAAACCCACTTTTCTTGAAGCAGTTTGCAATGGTTTTTTCAGTGACTAAATTCCAAGCTTTGGCGGTCATCCACATGGCTTGTAAAACGTCAGTTGTAGTTGGTGTTTGACGTTCAACATCAGCAAGAAATCGTCTGACAACTTCCTTTCTATAATGCATTTTGAAGCTTTGGATGATGCCCTGATCCAGTGGTTGTAGTTTTGAAGTGGTATTTGGAGGTAAGTACTTTATTTTTATATTTTTCAGGTTAGGAATTTCTCCGTGTGCAGTACAATTATCGATGAACATTAGAATTTTCTTGTTTTTTTTTTCATCTCTTTATCCAGACTTTTAAGCCAAACCCAAAAAGCATCACTGGTCATCCAAGCCTTATGGTTGGACGTGTAATCTGTTGGTAGATTATTGACATTATTGACATCGCGGTTTTTGATATTTTCCGATGATGAGTGGCTTTAGTTTGTAAGTCCCAGAACAATTTGTTCCCAGCAGTACTGTTAAGCGAAGTTTACTGTTTTTCCCACCAATACATTTATCGCTTTTGAATGATAAGGTTTTGTCAGGTAAACATTTATAGAATAGTCCAGTTTCATCGGCGTTAAAGATGTCTTCGGGATCGTATCCGGTGGTCAGCTCTGCCAGTTTGTCTTTCCAATCATCACATACTTGTTCATTAACACTACCACTTTCACTGCATATTTTTTCGAAAAACAACCTCGTTTCGTTTTTTGAAATTTTGAAGCTCACCCTGCGTTGCTAGCACGGAACCCTTATGTCCCAATTCTACTGCAAACCGCTGAGCCTTTTTCCTGAAGAATAGGGCCTCCGATTGGGATTTTTTGTCTCGGCACTGTTTTAACCACTTTAACACACATTCCTCTACGTGTTTGAACTTGCATGATTTTTAATTTTTTACTGTTTACATTCAAACCACTTTCGTCTGAAAACTTATCTTTAGATTTTAAAATTGTAGCCAATGTACTTGCGGGAATCCCGAACTTATTAGCTATATCTAATTTTTTCGTCATGGGATTTGGGTCAAAATAATTAATTATGTTTCGCTTTTCTGCGACCGATAAGGAACACCTTTTACGTTTCTGAGCCATTTTAACTTAAATCTTTAACAATAGTGACGAGCAGAGGTGTTTACATTACTTTCCATCAAAACAACAATGATTACTTTACAAACAAAAGCGTGTTGAAACATGTCGAGACATGAATCACATTATAAGATTAAGAGTTATATTATTGGTGGAAACTTTATATAAAGGTTTTGGGTTGGCAAAATTCGTTAATTAGAGGTATGAATACTTTTTCTTGATAGTTGAAAATTCGTTATAAAGAGGTTGTACGCAAAGAATGTTCGCAGTGTAAAGGTATATTTTATATTGACTCTTATGGACAATTCAAGGGGATTACGTAGAATTTGTTAAATCGAGGATGTCGTTATATTGAGGTACGTTATATTAGGGTTGCACTGTATTTGCGATTTTTTTTAGTTTTCGATTTATAATTTTTTTTGTATTTTTAAGGATTTCAGCCAGTGTAATTTCAAAAACACTCCGAGCCCAATAAAACATGGAAATAAATCTGAACATACCGAAATTTTAATTTATGAGATATATTATCCCGACCAATAGAAATGAATTGCAAACCGAATTCCAATTATTTCCGTTCAAACAGGATGACAAATATAGAAACTAAACCGATACGAACAGTGAAATGGAGTTCCTGAATTAAACATGTTTCCAATGAGTTTAGGCATTGTTATAGGGGGCGCTCCATGCCATTCGAACAAATTCGTAGTTTTGTTAATGAAGTCAAAATGAAACTATGAATTGATGAAGTGTTTGGTTTTCGGAAATTGATCAAATTTCCCAACGTGTAGCTATAATTTATTTTCCATGTTTAGCGCCCGGCGTAATTCGAACGAAAATCTGTCGTTTTCATAACAGAAGTTAATGAGCTGGTTGAACAGATTGCGCTGTTAATGATTTGTAGGTGAGAAATTTAATCAAACGATTGCTATTGAATCATTTTTGCCTCTAAAGCTCAGCGTCTCCATTATTTGCAATAAAAAAGATATAAAATGGCATAGATAACATTCTATGCAATTTGTCATAAAGAAAAATATAACAACAGTAAGGAAAGCAATTACTGTTTCCTGAGACAAATAACACGACAAATACGGGGATTCATATGCAGCAATATTATTTGAGATTAAATCCTTGAAATAATCATAGTGAAATTTTGAAAATAGTGCTGAAAATGCCACCAAAGGTCATGAGAAATTTCTTTCTCTATTTCAGTATCGTAATGAGTTCATAACAGTACTGAAAACAGTGTTGTAATGAACTCATTGCTGCATTGTTTTTAGTTATATTTTTCGTTTTGTGGTTGACAACACTGACATCCTCTCGAATGTCAACACGCGTCCATTGCATGTCAATTGTCAATATTAAACCATGTAGAGATTTGAACGCACTATTCAAATTCTATAATCTGTTAATTTTCGTATCAGTCACACTAACTGCGAAAATAAAATACAAAAAGCACTAGGAGGTATAATCTGAATTTTTCATTGACTTCCAATAAATTTCTCACAATTCTTGACTGAAATAGAGAAAAAATCGTCTAATACTCGTTGCAGAAGACGATTTCAACACTCATGCATTCAAAAACTCGCTTCTTCGTCGCACGTTTTCGAATTTCGCATTCGTGTTGGAATAGGTGCCCATTCTGCAACTTGTTTTAGAATATACTATTATCACTTCACTTAGTGACATGGTTTTAATTATTCGTATCTTGGCTTCTCGCCCAATATTATTTCATTATTGAGTTTCGGGACACCCTGTATTAAATCTATTTGGCCATCTAATGATCAGGGAGAAACCCAAAGATACCCACCAAAACCCCTCGGAAGGGCCCAATTGATGTCTTCATTATTCAACTCGATAATTCATCATATCGGTAAGATAACGGGACGACATAATCTGTGAGGTAGTGTGGGTGCTTTATGAAGTTTATATGATAATGATGGCCCCTGAGGAGGAGCTACAGCCACCCCCGAAGACCCACCCAGGCCAGCGTGACGGGATATATCATATTTATTCAAATTCGCTGCGTGTTGCCAAGGTCCGCCAGGGCTTCCTGTTGCAATTTGAATATATTATCAAACTATATTTCTGGACGTTCCATCTTGGGCGGTAGATCCGCATGGGAGTTCGAGAAATTATTTTCGAGATGAATTATTGACTTGACATCCTCTAGAAGACACCTTCAAATATTTTATGATATGGTATAGAATGGGTATTTCAACCATCAAAATATTCATTTTAGATTACTTCTCATGTTGTTGACGAGAAAAAAATCAATTCCAAGAACCAGTGTGTATAAGAAACTATTAAATATAGGACAGCATCTACAGGGTGAGACTTTGACCAGTGCGTCAATTCTAATTATAAATTCTTGAAGGGAAAAGGAACACTTTCCTATGCCACTTTTTCCAATTCAGCCATCCAAAATTATTTAGATTATTTCAGCTGAAAATCGTACTGAGTGTTTAAGTCACCCTTAAGCCTTCAGTAATTGCTGTGTTGCCAATTCATGTCCACGACTATCACTATCAGAAGATTGATTTTTTTCCTTTCACATTTTAGCATGCCCTGTATAGTACAGTTATACAAACGAAATAAAGAAAAAAAAACTGAGTTCTCCTGAAGACTACATCAGTAAACTCCTTCAGACTTTAATTTTCATGAGGGTAAGTTCCAGTGCCTTTACAGCAAATAAAATTCCACTAGTGCAAACAATTGAATTAAATCTCAAGCCCTTCCGTCAATGTTTTCTCCGAACCTGTGGTGCTAAATGTGTTTTCAATTCAATTATAGTGCGCCCAGAATTTCAACTGGGGACGTCTATAGTGGCAACAAAAAGGCTTGCTCCGACAGACTTGAGATTAGAGGGATGTATGTGAGTTGGGTCTCTATATTATCGACTATGCTTTCAGAATACGGAACTAAGATTACCTAGTTGCTTGTATCTCGTGTTTTCCTTTTTCACAAGGTTTCATTGTATATTTGTATACAGGGTGTGATATTATGATTTGGGCAATATCCACCATCTGTTATTATTCTTGCTACCAACGATAAATGATCACATCTATAGTTTTTAAGGCGAATAAGCTGAAAATGTTTCCCAATATTTATTAATTGCCTCATTTTTTTTCTGAAAAACCTTGGAATATGGAATGATCATTTTAATATCACATATCTGCTTGTGCTGTATCATTATAGAGTTCAAGTTGAATTTTGCCTTATTCGTTTCCCTGTATCCAATATCTTTTTGGGATAGCTATTATTATGAGCGTTTTTGTGATGTCATATAAACATTTCCTTTACTCCCAATTTTGTATTCACTTAATGGTTGGAATTTAAATGTAGATTTTGACTTGTATTTGTTGGTTTTTTTATACACACACTGGTTCCTGGAATTCTATTATATTAATAAACAAGTAAAACATGTAATTTGTCTTTCTTTCTCGATTCTCATTGTTAATTCAATAGATATTTCATGACTGTTATGATGATGAAGAAATTCATATACAGGGTCTTTCACGAGGAAACTCACCCATATTTATACGGGAAACTACTGAACGTATTTTCATGAAATTCAGCACTTATAAGTATTTCACGATGCTGATGAAATCTAAAATATTTTCAAGGCATGAGCACCTCCGGTTTTTCCGGAAATGACCGTTTTTCAAATTACAACACCATTTTTCGCTTTCAAAGTTAGGGATGACAAAATCGTGAAAAATCTATTTTTTCAAATTAGAACCCCATTTTTTATGGCAGATATTGAATCTACGTTAAAAAATAATGTGAGTGTATGCATCACACCCTTGCCCTAAAGTGGATATTTTCTGATTTATTCACGAAAAACTATTTTTCGTCTTGAATTTTCAGCTATTTCTTTTCCCTTCACGCCAAAAAGATGAAATTTTCAGGAAGTTATTTGAACCATGCTGTAGATTTTTCACCCCTTCTTGAAACCGACTTCAAGTTACTATTAGGAGAACCATGGCAAACTCTCGCAGTTATAACTAGAGCAGATGCTCAAAGTTTTGACCGTTAATTTCTAGACATTTATTTATACGTCTCAGGAATGCTTCGTGCGTTGCTCTTCTTATTTCATCGGGAGGAAGAGATCTGCAAAAGTGTTTAAAAACCAAATTGAGTTTCAAAACTATGAATCTAAAAATCTAAACAAACCTGAACGCATTTCTGACTCGTTCTATGCAGTCCTCTTTATCAGTCAGGGGAGTTGAGTAGACAATATTTTTTATGAATTTATGAAAGTATCATCTACATATCTCTTGCATAATTTTGAATTTACAACATATTGGTCCAGAGGTTTTTGTTCGAAATTATCCATATATAAATTAACTAAACTAGAAGACAGTGGTGAACCCATAGTCATTCCAAATTCTTGTTGATAAAAGGTGTCTTAAAATTGGAAATTTGTAGTTTCGATACAAATAAAAAGCATTTTTATTATTCCATTTACCCAAGTGTAGTTCTTTCACTTAGTGTTTCGTGATATTGACGCTTTTTTCTTACGATTGTAAATGTCCCACTTTCAAGCCTTTTTTGAGTAACTTCAAGTAATTTCAGAAAGCTGAGTTTTTCATGTTGGAAAAACATTCACTACAATCAATTCACAAAAAAAACTGCAGAATGAAGGGTTTTTCAATAAGGATTAACTTTTTTAATTAAAAAAAACACAGAAATGGTTTGACATTTTATCTGTCAAAAAATTCTATTTCTATTGACCTTTTACCTACTTACTTACCTTACTAGGAAAAAGATTAATCGCACGCTTTTTTGATACATCTGAATCAGTTAATATATCCCAATCTAAAATGAAGAATATGAAGAAAAAATCACACATATTCAAGAGATCAGCTTCTACTTTAGAACATGCGTCACATACATTCAATATAGACTAATTGAGGGCTGCAATTAAGCCTCCAAATCTCGGAAAGCAGAAGGTTTTGACGGAATATATTCTGAATTAATCAAACATTTAGGAAAAAAGGCCTTGTCTTGGTTATTCTCCTTCTATAATAATATTCTGAATTCAGGAAACTTTCCTTCCGAATTCAGTAAGACTAAAGTAATGGGTTTTCTGAAACGAAGAAGGAATTTTTGTTATCCTAGTAGTTATCGACCAATCAGTTCATCGAGTGTTACTTTCAAGTAATTAGAAAGGTTGATTCTTTTTAAAATTGAATCTTCTATAGAAAATGCTCTACAAAATTTCCATGGAGCTTTAGAAAAAATAGAAATTTTTTCAGATCAGGTTCTCAACCTTACAACTTTCATTGAATAAGGCTTCTCAATAATAGGTTGAAAACACGAGCTGTTTCAATTGCATTCGGCATATGACACTGTATGGAAAGATGGATTAATTTTCAAACTCTATGTCCATCTGAAGTTTGGGAGAAAAGGGTGAAATTATTGAAAAATATGTTATCTGATAGAGGGTTTCGTGTTTTTGTTGACAATAAAAGTAGCAATTTCAAGACATTGAAAAACGGACTTCCACAAGGATCAGTTCTAACTCCTTTGTTGTTGTTGACATTGCTATTGCTTACCAGCATTCACATTTCCATACTCTGGAAAACATACTGTCATCTGATTTGGCAATTTTAAAAATTACTTTATTGAGTGGTGATTATGTCCAAATCCCAACAAAGAGAGAGTATATTGTTTCCTCCTGAATAATCATGAAAAATATAGGAAATTAGCTGTAACTTTCAATGATTCTCTATCAAACCTAATTTCTTTCCCAAATACTTAGGAGTTAAATTAGATTCATCTCTCAACTTCTAAAGCTCATTCAAATCATCTGATTCTTAAACTGTAAACTACGAATAATATTCTTAAGAAATTAGCTGGATCATCTTGGGGTGCTGATGCTTCCACTGTTCGCACAGCATCTCTAGCTTTAGATCTTTTCTGCAGCTGATTATTGTTGTTCTGTTTGGTTTAATAGTGCACATACACAAAAAAAATCACACAATTGAATTCATCTATGGAAATAATAACTGGGGCTTCATATTATACAACAGATTGTATGGCACCCGTCACCAACCCCAGCTAACATGTGTTTTGTAAGCCAAAAGTTCAAAAGAATATACAATCTCAAATAACTCAGAATTTATTGAATTTAGGAGCATAATCATGTGAGAAAAACTATCATTATTTTTGACCGCAGAATCCAACACAATTATAAAAATTTAAGCTTGCACTGACGTGAGGTCAGATTGCTTTGGCGCTCTTGTTGAGCTACTGGCGAGTAAATATTCAAACCTTAACAAATCTCTGAGCTCTTCCGTACTATGGGACAATGTGATGTAAATATGAAAGCCTAATGAATAAACAAACCTGTATCTCAATTTGAAAATAACTACTCATAATTTTCACCAAATTTTGTTCTATGCTTCTCCTAAAAACTTACGTCATTGCTTTTCTGAGTTTTGACAACGCCATCAAATTCTTTCTCTATGATAAAAAATTTTTTGATTAATATTACGTCTGAATTACTTTTCTGAATTTTGACAACGTCATCGACATCGAATTCTACCTCTATGAATTCTATGAAAATTTTGATTGATATTACGCCAACTGACACTGATATCTAGGTCACAAGTTGTCAAACGAATATCGATCTATGATGGCAAATCTTTCAATGACAAAACTCGGACTTCATGACATTTCTATTTTTCTCTTGAGTAAATGAAAAAATGATCATATCTTCAGAAGGAAAAAGCTACGACAATGAAATTTGAGGATGAGTAAGATATCAGTAACCTCAATATATATACGGATTTTTATTTAAATCTAAATGAAGTCTTAGGAGATATTAAGTATTGAAAATTTTTTTTGGGAATTTTTTAAAATTTTCTAGCGTGACGATTTCTGCGAAATTTTGCAAACCATTTCGTTTCAGCCTATCTCAATAACATTCCAAGTATCAACTTGATCGGATGGATATTCTAGTAGTTATTGAAACAAAATTTTAGATGCTCATAACTACTGAATCATCCAATGGATTTGGCCCAATAACGAACTTGACCGAGATATTTGGGCAATTAACCTATTCTGAAAATTTGAAAACTCTAGCTGATTCCTTTTGGATGCTAGAGAGGATACGGCCGGCCAGACTCAACTTTCGCCACGAATTCTTCATCAGGAAGTCGAACCCAATCGATTGAGACCATTTTCGGCTCGATATTCCAAAATTATAGACATTCGGGCAAAATGATAGGCACTCTGTTCGGGTGAACAAGAGCGCCAAAAATAGGGTTCTAATTTGAAAAACAGAAGTTATGGCCAATTTAAGATCACAATTTTCATCACAAAATTTGAAACACCCTGTGATGATATTTTTGAAATCCAAAAGATGCATGACCTTTTCACATCCTTCCTCTTCGATGTTGTAAAAACGGTTTACGCTCAGGATATTAAAAATAAGAATAATGAACATATAACTGACTGAACATATTTTACTTCTTTTCCAGTTTTTTTTTAGATATTTTGAAAACTATTCGATAGAATACAAGGGTTTTAACAGAAATGTATTCACTATTGAATACTCGATCATACCAGGAATGGAAAACTTGAAAAAATTTTTTCAATCAATTTATTTTCCTCCCTGTATAACCGGAAGTTTTGTAGTTCGAAAATATTTAAACTCTGTAGAGAACTTCGAACAATATCATAATCCCAATTTTCAGATTTCTAATATGTCTAGTGCTCCAGAAACGTCTAATAGGCACTCGAACTTGAGACACCCTGTATATAAATAAATAGTTATTAATTTTTTAATACAGGCTGGCAGAATTCATTAAAAATACACACAAAAAGTTTCAAATGGAATAAATAAATAAAATAAGAAAAATCCCATGACAAACTGAGTGGACGTACATGAAGAATCATTTGACATTTTTTTTAAGTTGTTCTACAAAATGTTCAAAATAGACATTTTATGAAATTTTTAAAACGAAAATCTCTTCAGAACACATAAAGTTTCTCTTATTCGTAAGAATTATTTCAAAAAAAGAAACGTACCATCAAACTCTATAATTATGTCAATTTTCGTAACAATTTCAATAACTGTCAAGATACAATACAAAATTCACTAGGATGAAAAATCTCGAATGAAATAGAAAAATTCTCGTCTAGCACTCGTTCATAACTTTGCATTTTTGTACGAATTGGACCCCAATCTAGCACTTGTTTTAAATTATACTATTCATTGAATACCAAACTCGCGAAAATAATGAAAAATGACGAACAGAGGGTCGGGGTTTAGGGGGGCATTAATCCAATTGCAGAGCCTCGCTCGCCATTCATTAGCGCCTAATCAAGTTCCACAACATTGCGTCGTGGGCGCGGTCATCTGTTATCTGTTCGCTGCAATTGTAATTGTTCGACTGATTCGATTTATAGACTTTATTATCCGAGATCCTACTCGCAGATTTTACCCGGGAGGTATGCAGCATGAGCTGTGTTTTAACCGGACAGACTGGATGGAATCCGCCAGCCTGGATATATGGGAATATTTTGGCAACATTAATCATGGATTGGCCAAATCGAGCAAAATAGTCCAGTAAAGGAAGGGCTGAAATCACTTTTTCTCCGGAAAGAGCTGCATTTTTGATATGTTGATTGTTATAACGAGAGAACATATGGTCAAAAATGCAGGTGTTAAATTTTTCAGGAACATTGAAAAATTCTTCAAAATATAAAGAAAAAATACGGTTTTTTTATATTTTCATGAATTAGAAGGTTTAGTAAGAAAAAGTTTCAAACAAAAAAGTTGTAGAGCGGAAAATTCTAGTCCAAATGATGTACTTTAAGGTTCTCGAAAGTGATTTTGTATATTGATTATTAAGGTATTTCTCTAATGCGGCGATAACAGTGAATTCAAAATTTGGCGCCTATAGCAAACCAGGCGAGCGGTCTGAGACATCTGAAGTTCTAGAACAGGGTAGGATTCAGCACAAGTTGTCTGGAGAGTGTGATTTGAAATTCTTGGTCTATTAAAATGAATAACAGCTCGCTTGGGATATCAATAACATGTAATCATTGGGTTTAAACTCATTGGTTTGAAATCGATATTTAGGTGACGCATTGAAATGAATAATTGCCCCACCAAAACTTCATTTTCTCAAATAACTCGTTGACAGGATTTTGAATACTTACAAGAACAGATTATTATATAGTTAGTTATGGGGGGAAAATTTCTCAACAATAATACTTTCATAAAAAAATTTAAAGAGAAATATAGTAATGTCACTATCATCGAACAACATAGTGGGTAGCAACCGGTTTTCTTTTACAAATCTCCCAATATAATGGAGCTTAGTAAATATTGGCTTTTAATCCCGATTCTCTCAGTAATTATCAAAAAAATTTAATTTTACGGATAGCTGGTCAAATCGTTGGAGCTGATATAAAAAACAAGATTATAACTATAAATTTATCCCCTCTCAAGTAAATTCTTGGATAGCACTATATCTGAAATTCCAGGAAAGTTTGAAAACTCCCTATTCCATTCACTAGATTCAAAATGTAGTGCAAGTAAAGATGTGAAACGTGATACAATAGCACATTCCATAATTTCCATTGTTCGTTCAAAAATATTCATTTCCAAATTTCAGTTAGCTGTAGGAACTTTTATGTCTACAGAAAAACAGGTTCTCGTTTGATAATTGACAAGACGAGTAAATTAGGAGTATCGGCTTCATACCACAATATTCAATTATATGAAGCTTCCGTTATTAGGCAACCTGCAAAATTAACGCATCCAAACTCTTTCATTCAATTCGTTTTTGATAACATATTTCACAATGTAAATACGTCGGATGGTCATGAAACATTTCACTGTTTGGGGGGTATTAAAGTCATTACAGCAGAATAGGATGTTGAATATGAAGGAGGTTCCAAAAGGCTGATGGAAATGCCACCTGCTTCTATTTTTGCTTCACATAAGAAGATATAATTGATACCATTCAGTTACACAGAATCTGATGAATTGAAGAGTGTAGAGTTCGTTGATAAATCAAAACTTCATATAAAAGTACAACCTGAAGTTCCAAAATCATATGTTGCGTATTTATGTGCGAAATCTCTCGAAATAGAAAATATTCCAACATGGCAGGGTTTTCATGAAATTTTATCACGAGACGTTACATATATGATGTCGCATGTTAATTGTCTCCCATTCATTAATGCACCACCATCCAGTTTAACCACATTACACACAGCTTTGCTCTATGTAGTGGAAGAAACGAAGAGAAATAAAGTAGAACAACTTTTGTAACATTCGATCAGCATCCTTATTTCAAAGCTAACTCTATCATTGTGCAGTCGTGCAATCCTGAATTTAGGAATATTGCTGTGAGATTAGGAGGTTCCATTTATTGATGTCATATATAGGCGCCATTGGCTTTATCATGGATGGGAGTGGTTTGAAAGATCTTTGGGCTACTTCATATGCTGCATAATCAGTGAAGAAAATGTCTGAAAGGCTTTCAGCAGAGCATTACGTGCTCACATATTAACTTTCACTGCTATAGGAATTCATATTTTGAAAACAAGCAATACAACTCCGACTGATGTAATTGAGAAACAAGTGAAAATGATGTTCGAAAAATGGAAGGAAAATTCTCCTACTTTGGGCGATTGTAATAATGATAGTATGTTCAACTTGGAAATTCGAAACACTTCAATATTTGAAGATCGTGATTATTTTACTCCAGTTTGTCGAATCAGAACGTATTGGAGATTGAGATTTGCACTTAAGCAGTGTGATGAAAATGTTAGCAGTTAGTGCTCAATGGTACTTACAGGATATGGTGCATTTGGAAACAACGATGGATACATTAGAATTCGACAGGTTCACAAAAGAAGGATATTTCACTATTCTTAGGACATACAAAGCTTGGAGTGGTGTCTGGAGTGATATGTGTATAGAACAAACACTAAATAGATTTTCAGTACCGATTTAAGGCATGGTAGAGGAGTCACACCCAGTGATGTTGCGCGTTATCTTCTGGGATGCCATCGGCATTTGACGTCATGGAATGTTTGGAGGAATAGGCTGATTTGAGAACAGCGAATAGTGAACAGCACGTGAATTTATCTGAAAGTCGTATGAAGAGAGATAAAGAAGACATAGAAAAAATTGTATTCTGGCTAAAATGCCATAATCCTTTTGAGAAAAGAGATTGCCTGATGTCTCTTTCTACAGGTGTTATTGGTAGCGACTAAATTAACTGTCATATGGCATTTCAAGGACGCAAAGGAATGGAAGCAATCGTTGGAAAAATTTTGTGAAATATGACTTTGTCATCAAAATTTAAAGTTGAGAATTTATGCGATAGCCAGAATAAAATTCGTATTCCTGGAGTACATCTTCTATAGACTCATCTGCATTGTTGCAGAGAATGGATCAAAAAGAAAAAGAGGCAATTTCTTACGAATTGTCGCCATATCCACTATCTCCCTTCGACGAATATGGATTAATAAGAAAAACTGTTAACTCTGACCTCTATAAATTATTCTCAACATCTTCAATTACAATCCTTGCTTACTGGTATGATATATGTTAAAGATGGTGAATGGTTATTACACCAAGTTGTATGGCCTCACAGTAAGAGATTCGTAGATGTGTTAGAAATATATAAATAGTCCATATTGAAAAAATTGGGACAGAATTGTAAAATTGTATTTAGCGGTTATTGGGATGAAATCGTCGGAATAATATCGTATGAACGATTCCGTCGAAAAGAAAAAGTTGTTCCTCTGATGTACAAAATTGATGAAGACAAAATAGTAACAATGACACAAAAAAAAATTGTCAAATATTGGGAATAAATATACATTTATCAAAATACTGTCAATTTTCTACAGAAAACATATTGTAGAAGTAAATGTAGCAGAAAAAGATGCCGACGTAGATATAGTAATGGCAGCCATCTCTCCAGAATCGGTTGCTGTGATTGGCAGTGACGTAGATCTCTAACACCAGATCACAGCAATAGATCACGGAAAAAATAGTGAGATATCTGTACAACACAAGTGGGGGAAAATTTTAGCATCGGTGAACTGAGATATAAAATATTCACAACCCCAGTTTTAGGAACCAGAAAACATCACCCCTAATGCTTCCTCCAACAGAGTTAGCATTGATTGAACACACCAGACAGAGTTTATTATCAAATTCAGGTTTGGCTAGAACGACCGTCGTTGAAACCTGAATATTGCGGTTGGCATAGATCACATTGTATGCTACTTCCTAAAATAATGACAAAAGTAGTAGCTCCACAGGAATTATTGAATAATGTGATCAAATTCATTCACACCCCTAGTTTTATTAGTTTCAAAAATTTCAGAAATTCACGCTTATTCTTGTTTTTATTTATTCACATTTGTTTAAGGTATTCTGCAGCTGTAATGAAAAATGTGATACTTCTCGCTCAGTTGCAAAAAGCAGGACTGAAATGTACAAGGTTCTGCAAAATGTGTAACGGCATAACTTGTGAAAATGTCTCTGACCTGATAAACAGAATATAAATGAACTCTGATGTCGATGAAGACGAATGGGATCTAGATGACAGTGAGGAGATGATATTGATGCATTTAATTGAAGAATTATCAGTAAAAATGAAAAAACAGTTTTTTCCTGATATTATTCAATGCAGAAACTTTAATTATTATTCATTAATGCCATGGCTCTTCAAATAATTACTACAGTTTTTAATTAAACTCTTTTATCCCATTACTATGAATAAATTTCTTTCTTTCGAAGAATTACTATTACTATCACAAACATACCTACCTCCGTCTGAATTATTATTCGTATATCGTATGCATCTTAAGGAAATTCAGCTAGGAATTTGTTCATAATTGCGGCTGAAAACTATTTTAGCTTTTGAATTAATAAAATTTCAATTTCAATTTCGTCAAATTACAAAATTTCCTTTTTATAATTCATCCAATTATTGACTTTTCTATTTTCATATTACTTCTAGCCTCCATTGAAGAATCTATATCGCCTTTGCTAGCACATCAGATTAGAAAACCGAACATCATTTTACCCAAACTGTCCGTTTCCAAACAACTCAACATTATATGATAGGGTTTCATGTAATAAAAGCAATACAATAACAAAACGAGTAGAGTCCAACTCTGGCGAATATCTTCCAGATGTTTGGTTCGGCCTTAACAGGTAGTCATTTCATCGAGCGCCAAATTTAAAATTCGTTGGTATTGCGCTACTAAAGAAAAACGCTGTTTATCAGTATACAAATTCACTTTCGAGAACGCTAATTATATAATTTGGACTAGAATTTTCCGCTCTACAACTTTTGTTTAAACCATTTTCTTACTAAACCTTTTAATTCGCGAAAATATCAGAAAAACCGCATTTTTCTCTATATTTTCAAGGATTTTTCAATGTTCCTGAAAATTTTAACACCTGCATTTTTGACCATATGTTTCTTTCATTATAACAATCAACATATCAAAAATGCAGCTCTTTCCGAGAAAAAGTGATTTCAGCCCTTCCTTTACTGGACTAAAAAACGATGCTTCACCTGGAAAACGGAGTTAGAACGATTCTCTAGATGCCTTGGAAGCACATTATTCAGAACTCGTGGAATTAAATGCGTTTTGTCACTTATCAGCGGTATGGAGATCTTAGTCTTAAACTTCTTGAAAGTATCACTGATACCTTTATTTATTCTAGAAAACACCGTTTTAATAATAATAATATTATTTATTGATCCTTCAAGACATTTATAATGCATAGGACAAGTCAAATGAAGTAGAGATATAAATTTTCTGTAACTAAATCTACAACATATTCTTGTCGTCTAGAAACTCCTTTACACTATAATATCACTTCTTATGCAATATACATTTAATGGAATTTTGAATTTTACCTTATTGAGAACCTTAATAGACCTCGGCAAATGATTATGCAAAATTATAGCCTGGTATACCGGAGAATTCTCATATTTGGATGTTACGTGGTATGGAATATACAGGGTAGATTTATTTCTAGTGGAATAATCATGAAAGCTAGATAACGTAACCATCAAATGTTCGTGCTCCTTGATATACAGCAAACTCCTGTAGATATATAAAGAAGGAAGCGTCAAGATCTCATTTTGGTAAAAGATAGGCTTACAAGAGTCACGTGGCTTCAGCTGGAAAATTGATCGTATTATTCTTTTTTGAATAATGAACGCCCTCCTAGATTCAACAGAGTTACCCCACAACAGAATATTATAATTCATATGACTGAATACCAAGCTATAGTACAAAGACATTACCGCCTGCAATGGTAAGGAATTTTTTATCCTACTAATCGCATAGTAAGAACTACAGAGTTTCTTACAGACTGCATCCACATGAAAAGTCTACCTTAAGGAACTATCAAGATGGATTCCCAGGAACCTTACCGTATCTTTTGAGACAATCTTCTGATTCAAGCATCGAATAACCAGTCGAACATTACTAACGTTTCTCACACTGAAATAAATGCACTCAGTTTTTTGTGCATTGAGTATGAGCGCATTCGAGTGACACCAATTTAAAAATTTAAGCATTAACGCATCACAGCGCTGAGACAGCTCCCCAAGGCTCCGAGCTGAAACGGCCACTGACTTATCATCAGCAAATATAATCATTAACTCCTAGTTTATGTGCTCAGGTAAATCATTTATAAATAGCAGAAAAAGCATCGGTCCAAGCACCGAGCCCTGCGGAACCCCCATGTCAACACTACACTTTTTTGACCAAGACGTATTCACCCTAACTGCCATCCAGCGGTCGGTGACGTAACTCAAAATCCACTGGAGGAAGACACCACGAAATGCAATGTTGTATAACTGCTCTCAATGAACTTCCACGGAAGAACATCAAAAGCACGTGAAAGGTCGGAAAAGAGACCCGCAATATGATTTCCTTGTCAAGGTTTTTATAGACATAGTCAGTAAACGAAAATGCAGCTGTTTCAGTTGACCTTCCCTCTATAAAACCATGCTGGCAGTCACTTATCACTTTGAAACGATTTAAAAATGAGATCATACGACCGTACACAATTTTTTCGAACACCTTTGAGAAAACACTCAACAGTGAGATAGGGTGGTAATTGACTGTATCACCCGGATCATTTTTCTTCAAAACAGGTACAACAGAAGCAATTTTCAATAAAGAAGGAAACTTGCCCGTGTTGACAGACATGTTAATGAGATCAGCTAATGGATCGGCAATAATATCATTCAATATACCAACAGATATATGATCAATTCCTGAACTTTTTTTATTTTTCAAAGATTTCACAATTTGAATTACCTCCTGTCTCACAACTGGATAGAAAAAGAAAGTGTTCACAGATAGGGCAGATGTGTTCAGACACAGAATTACCGAAATGATTCAATACACTGACCTGTGCTATGGAAGAGAAATAATTCGCAAATAAGTTGGCAACAACAGAAGGCTCAGTATAAGCTACTCCATCAATATTAAGATTTAAAGAACTATTTGAAGTCTCCCTTCTACATAATTCCCTGTTCACCATGTTCCAAACAGTTTTACTTTTATTCGAGGATGAATAGATAACATTTTGATTAAATTCAAATTTGGTCCGCCTGAGTAATGCTCTAAAATTAGTCTTAGCTTGGCTATAAATTTCTAGTGATTCTTTCAATCTCAAATTTTTGTTTAGCCAATTCAAGTTTTTCCAATTTTCGCTTAGTTTTTTGATATCATCATTTATCCAGGTTCATTTTGGGATTTACAACGAATCATAGGATTACCCAAATCAAAACCATACTTAAACATTTCAAAAAAATCTCTAAAGCACACATCAATGTCAGTACTAAAGCATACCTTTTCAAATGATACAGTTTTCATAATAAGTGCAGAATTATCCAGTGAACGGGGTGACAGATTTCTGACCAATGCTCGCTCACTATTGGATTTTTTATTTGTAGTTGATGTTTTTACATAATCCCGGACCATAATCTTGTGGTCACCCAAATGTCCCTCAAAAGTTCTAGAGCTGCAGGAGTCTGAGGGCGCATTCGTCAGAATATAATCGATCTTAGTCTTTTCTTTAATAAATAAGAGAAAAATGTTCATTCTTATCATAACATCAAACAATTCATAACAAACATAAAGAAAATTAATCAAAAAATGAAATAGAATACGACACATGTGTTTCGAGGTTTGTGTATAACACTTTTCTCTCATCAGGCATTCATATTATATTAACAACTAGCTGACCCGACAGACTTCGTCCTGTCAAAAAGATTTGTAATGTGGCAGTTTTTGTGCCTACGTATTTTAAAAAATTCTCCTGAACAGAACCGTCACCCTGGTGATAGGGCGTTGTGAATAAAAAATAATTAAATAAAACATATATAAGGATTTAAAAATAAGTAATCGCTTTATTGTTAATCATGTGAATCATAATTATTATTATTATCATTGTAGTGCTTTGTGGTATACGATGTTTTTGTTTGATTACCTGGCGCATAGATAAACAAATCTGATTGTTTTCCAACACGGGAACAGGCAACATACAATTGACCATGTGAGAAACATGGGTTTTCTAGATTAATACCACAAACACTTAATGATTGCTCCTGGAACTTGTTTATAGTCATAGCAAAAGCAAGCCGCACTGGAAACTGTAGTCGTTTAAACTCAAATGGCACATCAGTCGGAATCATTGGGATGCGGGGTATGAGAACATCTTCTCCTTTAAACTTTCCTTTGAGTAAAGTTGCTTCTATCACATTGTTTAGTAATTTTTATCGCTAACCGTGTACCATTGCAAAAGACGCGGCTGGTTGATATTCGCAACATTATAACCACGGATCCAACCTTTAATTGAAGATTGTGAGGTGGCAATCCTGGCAAATCCAGAGAGTTTAAAAATTCCGGTGGATATTTGACTACATCATCTTGATTAGTAGCCGAATCAACTGATTTATATATCCTCAATTCGCCTGTAATTTGTTCTTGAATTTTGAAATTTAATTCATTTACATCTATGTTTTTTGCAGCCAGTATAGCTCGTTCGCTCTACCAATCATGGTTTCTGTAATTTTGAGAAACATCTTATGGAAACACCTTCTGAATAAGTTCATCTTTTGATTGAGTTAACTGACAAAAACTTTGAGGAAAGTTAATGCAGCCAGTCAACATGTCTATAGGAAATTTGCCATTACCAATGTCAATGAGTTGTTTAGAGAATATGTTTCCAGATTGGTCATTTTGCAACTCGACACGCGAGGGGGTTATAAATTTCAAAAAAATTCGATACGTATTTTTTGTATTCAGTTCTTTTTTCTGCTTTCGTCTTTTTATTTTCAGATTCGATGTGGACAACTTGAAGAAGCCTCTGTGTTTATTAATAGAAAACCACTCTTGAAGAAAAAACTTCCTCAAATATATTTAAGCTTATTTTTGTACACACAACAACACTTATGCGGAAACCAGGGTTTTTTTTACTGGGGTTTTTTCCCTAGGCTTTCATGTCATATAACGAATTGTATGGCACCCCGTTACCAACCCTTGTTAGCATTTGTTACGTAAGCCAAAAGTTCAAATAAGTTGAATTTCTGTTTGGATTTTCCAAGTTATTCACCTTAAAAATGCTGAAATATATCTCCAAAATATTAATTATAAGAAAAACAATAAAAGTTGGTGCAAATCGGCCAACAAACCTTATAACATTATGTCGTTATTACTGTTACGATTAGTTATCCTTCATTCTGAAAAAAAAAAATAATAACATTTATGGACATTTCTGATGAGTATCTGACCAGTTTTATTTTATCCGAATATACTTTCTATCCTATGGAACATCGAATTTGCGTTTTGAGATCCATTTAAATATATTAATAAATTCAACTTTCATCGTCCATGTATAAGAAAAAAGTTTTAGATATAACTCCGATGCTATGCAATAATTTAAAAAATGAATGTGTGTTTAAGAAAAAAGGGAAGTTTGTTGTTGGAACCAAACTGAAGGAAAACTTAAGTTCTGTTATTGTTCATTCAAGATATATGTTTGTTGATTATTTCTAATTATCTATGTCGTTTGTTTCAGTATCACAATATAATCTAGTTAATGAGTTTGGAATGACGTTATTTGACATACTGTTAGTTATGTGATACAGCTCATTTGATGAGTAATTACGTCTAGGTCATTTTGCGATAAAATTTCGTGACTACTTAAAAAATTTGAAAAGTTATTATTAGTTGAAGATGGTAAAAATGTGGTGTTCAGATTTTTAAATATAATACCATTTAGGTAACATATGGAAATTCATCATATATATATGTGAATATTTGCGATAGGAGTTATTTAAATCAACCACCATTCAGAGTTCAATTTGAAACTGAACACAACTTCGTCGACACACATGTATCTTATCTTCCCGATACAAATCTCTACTACTTTTTATTCACAAGCATACATAAGATTCCTTCCCTTGAAAATATTAAATTAAATTTATTTTTTTTGATTTAAGCTTGGTTTAAAAAAAAATTCAAATATATTTTCAAAGTTTATAAAGGATTATTACTGTTTCAATTTTCAATTAAAATAATTTTCCAAGGAATTAGACCTTTGTCAAGGAACAACTTTCTCCTATATATTCTTTTGAACTTTTGGCTCACAATATTTAGTTAGCAAACAATAAAGCATATAGATCAGGGGTTAGTGACGAGGTGTCATACAATTCGGTGTATCACATAAAAGCCTAGGGAGAAAACCCCAGTAAAAAAAACCCTGGCTCCCCGTCTAAGTATGAAAGTACGAAAATAAGCTGAAATATATTTAGGGACTTCTTTCCTCAAGAGTGGACTTCTATTGATGGAGACAGAGACTTCTTCAAGTTGCCCACATCGAATCTGGAGCTAGCCATCCAGAAGCATCAACTCATAATTTCTGCATATGCAACATTCACTTGCACCCCTCAGGTGGGTCAGTAGGTACTCGGCCTCATTTTTAAAAATTCATAAAAAATCGAATATTATCAGGTTTGATTGATTTTTTATGAATTTTTAATATTCAGACTGAGTACCTTAGACCCCCCTGGGGGGTGCAAGAGAATGTGGCATATGCAGAAATTATGAGTTGATGCTTCTGGATGTCATTGTGAAATTTGACATCAATCCTATGCCTAGTTTTCCAGGTATGAATTTCTCACAGAAAACTCGGCTGGAACTCGGCTAGCCCCCCAAGGGGGTGCAAGTGGAAGTGAGTCATAGAGTTATTCTTTGTATCTAGAGATAGGAATAAGTACCAAATTCCGTGTCGATTCTATGTCTAGTTCTCGAGATATTCGAATCTGCTTGAATAATCATTAAGCCGTGATTTTAGCCCGCCATAGGATTGCAAGTCAGAGATTGCTACTGAATTATTTTTCTGTCGACATGCAGATAATTCTGCAGCAGTTTGATGGCACTTATTTTATTCGATTTTTAATGATGTAAAAATAAGTATCTGCAGGAGTCTGAATGGGCATATCCAGAAATATGAGTTGATGCTTCCGGATGTTATTGTGAATTTTTCAATTCAATGTCTAGTCCCAGGTATGAGTTACTCACAGAATACTCGACTGGACTGACCCCTGGAGTGCAAGTGGAAGTGAGTATAGTTGATATTTTATGAATTTTTAAAAATCAGGCAGTACCTACTGACAGGGGTAGCATTGAGGCATATACAGAGTTGAGTTGATGCTTCTGGATGTTATTGCCTAATTTGACCTCAATCCCACATCTAGTTTGCCAGATAAGAATTTTTTTATTGAAAACTCGTTCGTCATACGGCATATTCGACCCGGGGCTGCTGTGGAATGAGTGCTGGTGATGGATACATCATGAGCCATCGTATAGAGAACGTACCGTATCCAGATTCCAAGGTGAAAATAGAAAAATCTCAAATTATCTCGGTGAATCAAAATTTTTTGCATCGCTATCCGGCCAATATTCCAGTGGCGTACGAAAAATTCTGTACAAAACTCGGCTGTTTTCACATCAGGAATTTTTTGTGTATGTGCACTATTAAACCAACCAGAGCAACAATACTCAGCTGCTGAAAAAACTAGGGCTAGAGATGCTGTACGAAGAGTGGAAGGATCAGCACCCCTAGACGATCCAGCTAATTTCTGAACAATGATATTTCTAGTTTTCAGTTTTAGGCTCAGATCATTTAAATGAGCATTGTAATTTAGAGATGAATCTAATTCAACTCCTCAGTATTTTGGATAGAAATTATGTTCGAAAGGAGAATCATTGTAAGTTACAGCTAATTTCCTATATTTTTCATGATTATTCAAATGGAAACAAGATACCTCTGTTTTGTTGGGATTTGGACATAATCGCCTTTCAATAACAATAAAATAATTCCTTAAAATTTCCAAATCAGATGACAGTATATTTTCCAGAGTATGGAAATACGAATGTTGGTAAGCAATAGCAATGTTGTCACCATAAACAAATTTCTGAGATGATATCGTGGGTAAATCCCAAAGATATGAATTGAAAAGTAATTAATTAATTAATCGTTAATTAGGAAAATCTTTGAATAATTGCAATAAAATTCATTGGTTCGTAGAGCGTTTCTAGTATTGGCAAGATAATGTTTCAGTAGATGGAATACATTGTTCATAGCAGTTTTCCGTAACAAACAAGAAAATTACCGTAATGTTATGAAAAATTTTTTTCATTTGTCATTTAACAACCGTTTTGAGGTTAAAAAAATATTCATTAACTTAAAAAAACTGTCTTCATTTGTTTAAAATTTTTTTATAAAAATGGACTATTTGAACATTTTCAGAATATTTTTTTCAAAGCTTCCAGATGAACTGTTATTGATAATTGAAAGAATTGTTCTTTATAATAATTTCTAATCGTTCATAAAAATTTTTATATGTCTATTAATTGAATAATTATTTAGCAATAAAAGCTTCGCAAAGCTATAAAAGTTAATGGAAATTATTCAAGTATTTGTTTAATTTACAGCGATTGAGAAAGTTCCAGCTAATTTATATATTAACAAATGTCTAGTTTATTGAAAATAAACTTTGAAGAAACGTTCTAACTGAAATCAAGTGTTTTAAAAGTGAAGATTATATTATTATTCTTAAAAATTTTCAAACTATTAAATATAAAACTAATATAAAAAACTTGGGACGCCATGCGTTCAACGTCAATATGGCGCACGGACTTTAATTCTCAACATTGAATTAAAATAATTTATATTATTTTCTTTATAAATTTCTTTCATTTTCAGGATATTTTTTCCAAAATCCAGTTTAGTAATTATAGCCAAAAACTAAACACCACTATTTTTATCGTCTTCAGTTATTTATAACTATTGAAATTTTCAATGTATTCATGCAAGTTTTTCTCACAATGATATACGTTATGCAGAATCGAATGAGCTATATCACATAATTTTAGTGAACTTTAGTCACTTTGAATTCATTAATCACACATATATTCTAGAGATGAATGGAAACAAATTAATAAAGAAGTCGTAAAAATCGCACAAATACTCCTGCCCTCACGTTAGAGATTTTCTACATTTTTCGTTCAACGTAGGAAAGCTGTACATCGATACATTTCAGGTGGTAAATGTTGAAGGAAATGGGCCCAATCAGATTAACAGAATTCAGCTCGTTTTGACATGATGTGCCACCATAAGTTAAAATTATCTGATATCTTCCACCCTAAGTTCTGCGACACCTATTTATTCAGGTCCATATAATTTATCCTGATATACTGCATAGGCCCTATCAGATATGGGTCCGAAATCATCCTGTTGGTGATACAATTATGAGATATGGAACCTGAGATGATTTGAAATATGTATCAATAAAATCTGATTAATCATTAGTGATAACATCGAAAAATACTATTCAGTCAAAGAAAAGTAAAAAAACTTTAAAATGTACCTATTTATTTGACCATTCGACCAGAGTATCCTTCGTCGCCATAAATGCGAAAGAACCTTAGACTATATAAGAATAGACCCCTTTATTTACATTGAAAACTGTCGTATCTGAAACTTAGAGCTAGTCGTATGTATTGAGTATTGAGCTGGTCCACTCACAGTATAGGGACCAAGCAGTAGTCGCACTCCGTCGATTTTGAACTGAAATAGCTTACACAAAAGGGAACTCGCGCATTTCTCCCTGCGCATAACCTAAACGACCGCAAATGTAAAAATTGATTAGAAAAGGTTATTTGCGTTATCTGAAAACTTAAATATTTTGATTTAAGCTGATAATAAGTTTTCACAGTGATATTAAGAGTGTATGGACCATTTTTAGTCTATACTTATATAAAAATTATGACTCCGCTCATAATGTAACAGTAAATGTAATCACATTTCCTCACTAACAGAACGCATTCAATAAAAAATATATTGTTTTATTGTGGTTTTAATATCACTTTGAAAGAAACAGTAATTAGTGATTAAATTTACTCAATAGTGTACTCAGAAACAGCAGAATCGGTGCCTCTGAAACTTTTTGAAATGTGTTAAAAATCATAGGTACCTTAAGATTGTAAATGAAATGACTCATTAAAATTTTTCTAAACGAGGATTGAGTTAAAAAGTAGGTATTATATGGAAAAATAAGTAGTTGGTGGTTGAAAGCATCGAATGTGTTTAATATCAAATCCTCATTACTTATAATTTCACTCAAACATTTATCTTCGAGTCCATGAAAAATAACTATTTTTATATTGAATTGTTTCGAACAAATTTTTTCAATGAATTCTCTGATGATTTGGTTTGAACTGATACTATTTTTTACTATATACAATTTATGAAAAGAGGAATTTTATTATGGAATTCTTAACTATCGGCAAACCCCCTCAACACGAAATGTTGTAAAAAACATTGATTTCTGTAATAGGCCCCATATAAATGTTCTTGCTTCAAATTTCTTTTGAACTTAAGAAACCTGTTTAATGCTATTAGTTAAATGTAGTAAATTTTCCAGATTGAATCAACATCAGAGCATATAATTTGTTACTTGTTAGTGGATTTCTCCCAGTTTGTTTATATTTTTTGCCTTAATAAATTTTTCTCAAGATTCGTTCAGTCTAATCTAAACTTGTAGTACAGTTATCAGGTAATATTGAATTATCTTCTCATAAAATAATAAAAAAACTGGTTTTCTGATATAAAATTATATTTTTCATATTTCTATAATGAATATAATATAGTAATATACAACGGAATAAAATACTATACAGTATCATAAAAATATAGTTTAATTCTGCATGCATTTCAGTCAACAATTATGTATACATCAATACATTCAAAATAACAAGTATACAAGGACTTTGTAAATGATATGATAGAAATATATAGATTGAATGTTTACGCTATGTGGTATGCATTGAGATCAATTCCATCAGAAAATTTGTACCTAATCTATAAATAAAACGAATACTGACAAACTGAAAATACATTAAAACTAATGCACAATTAGCAGGTTCGAAAGATCTGTTACCATTGCATTAGTGAAATCCAATTATTTGGTCAAGAGATATATCATAAAAAAAATTAGTTTTGATAGACATCTCATCAACACATAATATGCAATCCTTTGCTCTTTCTGTCGTAGTTTTTACTTTCACCGAAATTGCTCGAAATACATAGTTATTCAAACCAACGGAAAAGTTCCATTTGGTAGTTATTCTGCATAGAGTAGCCTTGTGAGGTAAGGAAAAAGTTTTTCTTGAACTTCTTAAACTTTAGGTCCCAAAAAATAGATAGTAAGTGCAAATTGTTTATAAGCGATGGAGTACCTGTAGCCATGGGGATTTGTTCTTTTGAGTTGCAATTGGGCTATCATGAAATCAGCCATGTTCGAGCTGAAATTATTCCTGCAGAATCGAACGGAATTTTCATCCTCAATTTCTACAGTTTCTTTCTCCTTCATTGAAATCTTTCTTCTCTTCAAATTCTTCACCATATATATAAGAAAGTTTCGGATTATTGAGACCATTGTTTTTGCAGTTGTATACGCTACAATTGTTAACCATTTTGGAATAAATTTGAAAATAACACATAATTGAAACAGAATACTTACTTATTATATATTATATATATTAGTCCAGTAAAGGAAGGGCTGAAATCACTTTTTCTCGGAAAGAGCTGCATTTTTGATATGTTGATTGTTATAACGAGAGAAACATATGGTCAAAAATGCAGGTGTTAAAATTTTCAGGAACATTGAAAAATTCCTGAAAATATAAAGAAAATACGGTTTTTTTGATATTTTCGCGAATTAGAAGGTTTAGTAAGAAAAAGTTTTAAACAAAAGTTGTAGAGCGGAAAATTCTAGTCCAAATGATGTACTTTAAGGTTCTCGAAAGTGATTTTGTATATTGATTATTAAGGTATTTCTCTAATGCGGCGATAACAGTGAATTCGAAATTTGGCGCCTAGTGCAAACCCGAGTGAGCGGTCCTAGACATCTGAAGTTCTAGAACAGGGTAGGATTCAGCACAAGTTGTCTGGAGAGTGTGATTTGAAATTCTTGGTCTATTAGAATGAATAACAGCTCGCTTGGGATATCAATAACATGTAATCATTGGGTTTAAACTCATTAGCTTGAAATCGATATTTAGGTGACGCATTGAAATGAATAATTGCCCCACCAAAATTTCATTTTCTCAAATAACTCGTTGACGGGATTTTGAATACTTACAAGAACAGATTATTATATAGTTAGTTATGGGGAGAAAATTTTCTCAACAATAATACTTTCATAAAAAAAATTAAAGAGAAACATAGTAACGTCATTATCATCGAACAACATAGTGGGTAGCAACCGGTTTTCTTTACAAATCTCCCAATATAATGGAGCTTAGTAAATATTGGCTTTTAATCCCGATTCTCTCAGTAATTATCAAAAAATTTAATTTTACGGATAGCTGGTCAAATCGTTGGAGCTGATATAAAAAAAAACAAGATTATAACTATGAAATTTATCCCTCTCAAGTAAATTCTTGGATAGCACTATATCTGAAATTCCGGAAAGTTTGAAAACTCCCCTATTCCATTTAGGTACTAGATTCAAAATGTAGTGCAAGTAAAGATGTGAAACGTGATACAATAGCACATTCCATAATTTCCATTGTTCGTTCAAGAATATTCATTTCCAAATTTCAGTTAGCTGTAGGAACTTATGTCTACAGAAAAACAGGTTCTCGTTTGATAATTGACAAGAAGAGTAAATTAGGAGTATCGGCTTCATACCACAGTATTCAATTATATGAAGCTTCCGTTATTAGGCAACCTGCAAAATTAACGCATCCAAACTCTTTCATTCAATTCGTTTTTGACAACATATATCACAATGTAAATACGTCGGATGGTCATGAAACATTTCACTGTTTGGGGGGTATTAAAGTCATTACACCAGAATAGGATGTTGAATATGAAGGAGGTTCCAAAGGCTGATGGAAATGCCACCTGCTTCTATTTTTGCTTCACATAAGAAGATATAATTGATACCATTCAGTTACACGAATCCTGATGAATTGAAGAGTGTAGAGTTCGTTGATAAATCAAAACTTCATATAAAAAGTACAACCTGAAGTTGCAAAATCATATGTTGCGTATTTATGTGCGAAATCTCTCGAAATAGAAAATATTCCAACATGGCAGGGTTTTCATGAAATTTTATCACGAGACGTTACATATATGATGTCGCATGTTAATTGACTCCCATTCATTAATGCACCACCATCCAGTTTAACCACATTACACACAGCTTTGCTCTATGTAGTTGAAGAAACGAAGAGAGATAAAAGTAGAACAACTTTTGTAACATTCGATCAGCATCCTTATTTCAAAAGCTAACTCTATCATTGTGCAGTCGTGCAATCCTGAATTTAGGAATATTGCTGTGAGATTAGGAGGTTCCATTTATTGATGTTATATATGGGCGCCATTGGCTTTATCATGGATGGGAGTGGTTTGAAAGATCTTTGGGCTACTTCATATGCTGCATAATCAGTGAAGAAAATGTCTGAAGGGCTTTCAGCAGAGCTTTACGTGCTCACATATTAACTTTCACTGCTATAGGAATTCATATTTTGAAAACAAGCAATACAACTCCGACTGATGTAATTGAGAAACAAGTGAAAATGATGTTCGAAAAAATGGAACAAAAATTCTCCTACTTTGGGCGATTGTAATATTGGCCCAATGATAGTATGTTCAACTTGGAAATTCGAGGAAACACTTCAATATTTGAAGATCGTGATTATTTTACTCCAGTTTGTCGAAGCAGAACGTATTGGAGATTGAGATTTGCACTTAAGCAGTGTCATGAAAATGTTAGCAGTTAGTGCTCAATGGTACTTACAGGATATGGTGCATTTGGAAACAACGATGGATACATTAGAATTCGACAGGTTCACAAAAGAAGGATATTTCACTATTCTTAGGACATACAAAGCTTGGAGTGGTGTCTGGAGTGATATGTGTATAGAACAAACACTAAATAGATTTTTCGGTACCGATTTAAGGCATGGTAGAGGAGTCACACCCAGTGTTGTTGCGCGTTATCTTCTGGGGATGCCATCGGCATTTGACGTCATGGAATGTTTGGAGGAATAGGCTGATTTGAGAACAGCGAATAGTGAACAGCACGTGAATTTATCTGAAAGTCGTATGAAGAGAGATAAAGAAGACATAGAAAAAATTGTATTCTGGCTAAAATGCCATAATCCTTTTGAGAAAAGAGATTGTCTGATGTCTCTTTCTACAGGTATTATTGGTAGCGACTATATTAACTGTCATATGGCATTTCAAGGACGCAAAGGAATGGAAGCAATCGTTGGAAAAAATTTGTGAAATATGACTTTGTCATCAAAATTTAAAGTTGAGAATTTATGCGAGAGCCAGAATAAAATTCGTATTCCTGGAGGTACATCTTCTATAGACTGATCTGCATTGTTGCAGAGAATGGATCAAAGAAAAAAAGAGGCAATTTCTTACGAATTGTCGCCATATCCACTATCTCCCTTCGACGAATATGGATTAATAAGAAAAACTGTTAACTCTGACCTCTATAAATTATTCCCAACGCATCTTCAATTACAATCCTTGCTTACTGGTATGATATATGTTATAGATGGTGAATGGTTATTACACCAAGTTGTATGGCCTCACAGTAAGAGATTCGTAGATGTGTTAGAAATATATAAATAGTCCATATTGAAAAAATTGGGACAGAATTGTAAAATTGTATTTAGCGGTTATTAGGGATGAAATCGTCGGAATAATATCGTATGAACGATTCCGCCGAAAAGAAAAAGTTGTTCCCTCTGATGTACAAATTGATGAAGACAAAATAGTAACAATGACACAAAAAAAAATTGTCAAATATTGGGAATAAATATACATTTATCAAAATACTGTCCAATTTTCTACGAAAACATATTGTAGAAGTAAATGTAGCAGAAAAAGATGCCGACGTAGATATAGTAATGGCAGCCATCTCTCTGAAAGAGAACATTCCAGAATCGGTTGCTGTGATTGGCAGTGACGTAGATCTCTAACACCAGATCACAGCAATAGATCACGGAAAAAATAGAGTGAGATATCTGTACAACACAAGTGGGGAAAATTTTAGCATCGGTGAACTGAGATATAAAATATTCACAACCCCAGTTTTAGGAACCAGGAAAACATCACCCCTAGTAATGCTTCCTCCAACAGAGTTAGCATTGATTGAACACACCAGACGAGTTTATTATCAAATTCAGGTTTGGCTAGGACGACCGTAGTTGAAACCTGAACATTGGGGTTGGCATAGATTACATTGTATGCTACTTCCTAAAATGATGACAAAAGCAGTAGCTCCACAGGAATTATTGAATAATGTGATCAAATTCATTCACACCCTAGTTTTATTAGTTTCAAAAATTTCAGAAATTCACGCTTATTCTTGTTTTTATTTATTCACATTTGTTTAAGGTATTCTGCAGCTGTAATGGAAAATGTGATACTTCTCGCTACAGTTGCAAAAAAGCAGGACTGAAATGTACAAGGTTCTGCAAAATGTGTAACGGCATAACTTGTGAAAATGTCTCTGACCTGATAAACAGAATATAAATGAACTCTGATGTCGATGAAGACGAATGGGATCTAGATGACGGTGAGGGAGATGATATTGATGCATTTAATTGAAGAATTATTAGTAAAAATGAAAAAACAGTTTTCCTGATATTATTCAATGCAGAAACTTTAATTATTATTCATTAATGTCATGGCTCTTCAAATAATTACTACAGTTTTTTAATTAAACTCTTTTATCCCATTACTATGAATAAATTTCTTTCTTTCGAAGAATTACTATTACTATCACAAACATACCTACCTACGTCTGAAGTATTATTCGTATATCGTATGCATCTTAAGGAAATTCAGCTAGGAATTTGTTCATAATTGCGGCTGAAAACTATTTTAGTTTTTGAATTAATAAAATTTCAATTTCAATTTCGTCAAATTACAAAATTTCCTTTTATAATTCATCCAATTTTTGACTTTTCTATTTTTCATATTACTTCTAGCCTCCATTGAAGAATCTATATCGCCTTCGCTAGCACATCAGATTAGAAAACCGAACATCATTTTACCCAAACTGTCCGTTTCCAAACAACTCAACATTATATGATAGGGTTCCATGTAATAAAAGCAATACAATAACAAAACGAGTAGAGCCCAACTCTGGCGAATATCTTCCAGATGTTTGCTTCGGCCTTAACAGGTAGTCATTTCATCGAGCGCCAAATTTAAAATTCGTTGGTATTGCGCTACTAAAGAAATACGCTGTTTATCAGTATACAAATTCACTTTCGAGAACGCTAATTACATAATTTGGACTAGAATTTTTCGCTCTACAACTTTTGTTTAAAACATTTTCTTACTAAACCTTTTAATTCGCGAAAATATCAGAAAAACCGCATTTTTCTCTATATTTTCAAGGATTTTTCAATGTTCCTGAAAATTTTAACACCTGCATTTTTGACCATATGCTTCTTTCATTATAACAATCAACATATCAAAAATGCAGCTCTTTCCGAGAAAAAGTGATTTCAGTCCTTCCTTTACTGGACTAATATGTTAGGCCCGAAGACCGAAAACGCTCAGTGGCCGGAAAAAACGGCCACATCGCGTTCTGGCTGTCTTCGAATGCACAGAACGTTGGTTGTTTTTAAACGCTCGCAACGCGTTCTGGTAATTGTTAAACAGCCGGAACGCGTTTGTCTAACGGCAATTGGTTCAAATGTAAGACCCTGTAGTTTTTTACATTTTTAGAATAATAAAAATAAGTTGTTTCCGAACATGTTTGGTACTTGTGGTCTAGCATTTCTTTATGAGCACTGAGCACATACAAAACTATTGCATATTTGTCGACCCTGTGCCTATTGGAATCAACATGTGATACATTTTTGGAATCAGCTCAGCTAGAGTAATCCGGAAATGGAGACAAAATAGTTCAATTTAAAAAAAATGACGGTGATGTCATTACTCGAAAATAGTTCATGCTGTATATTGGATTATTATTTTAAAATAAGGTAAATTAAAATAAAAATCGATGTGTTTCAGAATTATTTCTTAAAATGGTCTGATTAGCTAAAATTGAATTTGTTCCTTACTTTACGGATACAATTTAAATGTACTATGTAATTCGAAATGTCATTCAAACAGTTCTTGTAAAAATAAGTAACGTACCTATTTAAAGTACGGCCACTGAGCGTTTTCGGTCTTCGCCTAACATATATATAAATTATTGAATAAATGAGCTTTGCTGGTTTATGGTAGATTTTGACTCAAAGAAATTCCACTGAATTTATAAGTTAGGTTGCATCTTTTTCTTCAACTTCTTCTTTGAATTTTAAATAGATCTTAGAAAAGTTATATTCTTCCATATATTGAACGAATTAATTATACAAAGGAATTTTTTAAGATGTCTAAAATAATAATGACATTATTCCAGACATCTTAGAATTATTGATGAAAACAATGAAAATTTTTACATTCGCGGTCGATTAGGTTATGCGCAGGGAGGAATGCGCGAGTCAGACTTTGTGTAAGAAAATCCACGGAGTGCGACTACTGCTTGGTCCCTATACTGTGGTCCACTCAGGTCATAATAAATTTTCAAGTTGCCAAACTGAGCAAATAGTAGGTTTCTCTATTCCCCTGTAACTGTGAATAAATTTTTTTTCTCCAATTTGCATTGAAAACATTGTATAAAATTTTATATTTTGAATTGAAACTGTTTTATCGGATATATTAGCAAGAAGTCAAAGAAAAACTTAAGTTGATTCTGCTATCTTATGTCAGAGACCACAGATGGAAAGAAATTACGGTGAAAGTCAAAACAACGCTGCTCCATTCTCTGCTTGACAATTTGAATGTCACATGTTCTGAAAGACCTACGTTGCCACCACTGTATGGAAAATAAATACGCAAATTGAAGACAATTTGTGAGAGTCAGTATTAGCTTTTTCATATTACTTTTCATAGCACTTAAAGTGGTTCGTAAGTACGAAAGTTTGTAGTAAAGACAGGAATTTTAATCCGAATTTATCGTTCCATAGCTAAGTGTATTGTTACAACCGAAATATTTAGTTATTTAAATATTCAGTAGTGTAGAAAGTTTTAATAGGGAAGTTTTCAATGATATTATAAGATAAAATGAGGTTTTCTTGAATTATGGTTCTCAGATGACGATGAAAAAACAAGAATTTGGGCTTCGCTGTTGGGATGGTCAAGTATTTGCCCAAAGAAAGCAATTTTCATTTGTTCAGATCATTTTGACCCTGAAGATATTGTGAGCCGAATAAATGGAAAAAGATTTTATGCGGTGACGCTGGGTGAGGTTTCACAAGAGACCTTCAATGAGGAAAAATCGACATTTTACAAAGGAATGCTTTGTCTATCTTATATAGACTAAAGAAAAACATATATGATATTTCTTTTACAATGACGCACCTTTCGGAGAAAACTACCTCTATCGCACAAAAAGGTAGAGCCAAATTCAATTTTCACCCTTCATCTATTAAGGAAATTCGCCATTTTCGAAAGAACAAGGAACTTCAACGTGGAAAACAACTTGAATTGAATTTCTGTCGAGTAAAGTTGGTAAAATCATTTTGGGGCTGATTATGCGAAAATTAAACTTTGACCTCGCAGTAACCGAAGTTGGGGGACACGATCTCATTCAGAACTTGCGAAGCTCTTTACTTGTTCGGGTAATGCATCAGTTTCAAAACTTTAGACCATTAATTACATTGAGTGACTTACATGCATATCCCTGGAAGCTACAAGGTGGACGATTTTTCCTTAATGACTTAAAAATTACTTCGCCCTGAAAATTATGAAATCTAGATCTTGTCGATTCGAATAACAATGAATCAAATTTCAAGAAATTTAACTATTAGACCAGCGTGCTACCGTTTTACCCAAACATGGCTCACCTTGAAACACCAATACAGTCGACTGCTGTTTACTTCCGGGCACATGCGCGTAAATCCACGATTCATCACCAGTCACGATGTCATTGACGTGCTTCGAAGCACCGCGATCGTATTTTTGTAGCATGTCGTTCTATCACTTGACACGAGCCTTTTTTGAACGATAGTCAAATTAGTTGTAACTTTCAATGATCCTCCTATCGAACATAATTTCTATCCAAAATACTTGGGAGTTGAATTAGATTCATCTCTCAATTATAAGGCTCATTTAAATGATCTGAGCCTAAAACTGAACACTAGAAATAATATTCTTCAGAAATTAGCTGGATCATCTTAAGGTGCTGATGCTTCCACTCTTCGCACAGCATCTCTAGCCTTAGTATTTTCTGCAGCTGAGTATTGTTGCTCTGTTTGATTTAATAGTGCACATACACAAAAAATTGATGCACAATTGAATACATCCATAAGAATCATTACTGGCACCATAAGATCTACACGATTCATTTGTTACCAGTTTTGTCTAACATTGTCCCTCCCTATATTCGCAGACAGACTGCAGCTCTGAATTCTTGGAGCAAATATCATTCTTTTGCTAATTTATTTCCAATCATTTCACACATTCCACAAAATACAATTCCAAGATTGAAATCACGTAAACCATTCTGGTATAAATCATTTTTCAATATTTTTACATTCCCAAGGCGAGAATCACCCTGAAATTTATTTTGAACCTCCCAACATTCATGTGATATATTAACCAACGCTCTTTCGGGTGGCGAATTAAATTTCCACGATATAACTTGGAATTAGACAGACGAAACTAAATTTTAGGGTTGTTTTACCCACCACGCAACGTGAGAATCCTGCACATGTCGACTTTGTCGAAAGAACCCTCTTGACATCCATTAGGGTTGAAATCAAGTTTCAAAATTTAAATCCCGCTTAAATACCGCTACATCGTCGTTTAATATTTCCCCAAAAACAAACAGTTTCAACCCCCGAGTTTGGATACTTTCTCTTCCAAAACAAGCCGAAGATATGCCTCTCAGCCTTGTGTAAACATCGTAGCTACGTTGAATCAATGCAGACTGAAATCTGTGTTGGGGAAAATGTCATATCAGGGTATTTATTTGTTTTGAGGATTTTTTCAGATGGCTCGACCTAGTGAAGATTGAAATCATCAGCTGAGGATTTTAACGCGTCTAAATACTGGGGGCAGTATATATATTTCCGGTCATGGAATACATACTTGTTTTGCCAGATACAATCTGACACTTTGATTTGATAGGTTGGCATCTTTGCTTGAGAGTGCCATCAGGCCGTATACTTCTTCCGAACAAGATGAGCTAAAAAGTTTATATATAGGGTGAGTCTTTGACCACTGCGTTAATTTTAACTATAGGTTCTCGAGATCAAAAGAAACACTTTTTTTCCACACCGTTTTTCCATATTCAGCTACGTTAAAGAGTTATAAGTATTTTAAGTTTTCACATTGGGCAAATACCCCTCTGTAGTCCAGTTTAGTTTGAACAAAAATTACCTTCCACAGCATCCACTATTAAATCTGAATTATTTAAAAACATTCTTTTCCTCTCTAAGAAATGATTCACTCACACATGTTTCATCAGATGAGGTCCATATTCAGAAGGAAGATACAAAATACTAATTTTCTAGTAAAAAACATTCAACACTATAAACATAGATTTTTGTTGTTCTACCATAAATTCTTTCTACTACAAGATTATAAACCATACCTTTCTAGTGAGAAATTCCAAAAAAAACTCAGAAATATTGGATTTTATCATCATAAATTTGTAATTTTCTTCTTCAGATTTACAAATCATGAAAACCATCATTTCTATGAAAACTTCCAAGGCATGAGGTTGTCACATTGTCTTTTTTTTCACTCAAAGCCAGAAAAAACCATCTATTATTATTTTCCAAACACTGATATTCCTTAAGTTTCTTCTCCTTGACAGAGACCAGTGAACAGGTCTATGAGGTCTCTTGATATCATACTGTCAAAAATAAGAAAATCTTTTTCGAAATCTTCAACAACAATGAATGATGTCACTACGAATATCATTCATTTAATAGGAACGCCATTTTTGGTTGTTCAAGTGTTAGCATAATAGGATGAAATTCTCTTCCACAGATTTTCACAAATCTTGAGGCATTATTCTACTTTTAGATAGTATAATATGTAGTTTCAATTTTTTTCGCATAATTCCTAATGACATCCAACATCTCTGATTTAACAAAAATTTATTTATATTTTTCCAAATATTCTTTCGACAAACATATAATGAATAAAAAAACAGTTTTTATAATAAAATAAATGTGGAAAATATTGCAAAGATAATTTCGATAATTTGAAATTATTTAATTCAGTATGAAATGATCATGGTCAGTAAATGCATTCTAATCTTTCTTATTTATGAGCCTATAGCTTCCAGTCTCATTGATCGAATTTTAATTATACATGCATCATAATCAACATTAAAACATCAAAATATCATAACGAAGTCGAATTCTATTATCTCCTAATTTTTTTAACCTGGTTGAATAGGTGTATGAAACGGTGATGTGAATAAACTTCTATAAACTTACAAAACAAATCTAGGAGACTGGGTTCGAAGTTTTTAAAACTCATATGAGCTAAATTTGAAGCATTCCTATGTTAGAATAGATATAATTTGATGAACCCTGAAAGTCTGAAGCTATAAAAAACCAGCTGTTTATAAAGACAAGTCTTCAATTTAACAGGTCCTGACAGAAAATACATTACCTATTTCAACGGTCATCATGAAAATATACCGAAGTACCTATGTGAGTGATGGGAATCTTTTTCTAATTATTATGGAATATTACTCTGGATTAAATATTGAACAAGGTGCTAGAAATCATCAATAATAAATACAGTAAATGACAATTTAGATCTTGTGGCGAATGTAGTACAAAAATTGTTCGGTGGTTAATTTCATCTATAATGTTCAGTGGTGGAACCATAGACTGGAGAGACTTCCCCAACCTTTTGTAGAAATATTTTATGAGGAAAAACATCAAATATGGCAACATTAAACAAATCTGATAATTGAATCATTTCAGCACAGAGTTGGATTTGGGAAAATCAGAAAATTTGGACAATCAACGACGATAACACTCACCCTGTGTTTTCAGAATTGTTTAACTGTACAAATATCTCGGTCAAGTTCGTTATAAGGCAAAATCCGTCCAATAGTTCAAGAGCTATGACGATATGAAATTTTGTTTCCACTATAACTCTAAGAATATCCATCGGATCAAGTTGTAACTTGAAGTTTGATTTAAATTGAAAAAGCTGATAATATCATAATTTTACATTTACCATATTTGATGTATTATTGTTATTATAACAATGGAACTTGCGCTAATTCCACATAATGATTATTTGGGCCCTTATAATTTCCTAGCTACCACCACCATCTAATTTCGCAGTGCGAAAAACACTTTCAAAACTCCGAATCTCGAGAATAATACGCAGGCAGAAGCGACCCCCCATTCCTTTTTCGAGATTGACGTTCACGCCCGCTGCCTTGCGAAATTACATAAATTACGATCCGGAGTCTACATTAGAGTTCGTGCCATTTTAATTAATTAAAATTTAGTCAAAGGTAGGCATTTATAAAGTTTCCATTCGTCGTCAACTCGGCGAACAGAGCCCCAGCGCCCCCCTGCGGGGAGAAGAGAAACTTGTCGCGGGCGCGATACACCCAGCAACCGTTTCACGCTCGTAATTGTGACTCCTCGCTGATCAGAAACGAAGAGAGTAGAGTTTCTGACGCTTCTGAATTTTGAGCGTTTCCGGGTACCTAATGACGATGTTCGAAGTTGGAATTGGAGTTTAATGCCTCAAAATATTGACAATCGTGAATTGAAGATTTGAAAAGGGGGGAACAGATAGGAAACTAAGGTGCGGAGTAGTTGAACGTTTCGGTTATCTTCTTTTTATAATAGATTATTAATTCTTTATTTTTAAAAATCACTAATATTTAAATATCAATATGATATCTGATAAAAGGTTTCCTATCTTTGTTGAAAGTGAGTACCAATTTCAAAACAATGAAAAACGGTTTTCCACAAGGATCAGTTCTAGCCCCTTTACTTTTCAATTTAGATCTCAGTGGTTTACCCACGACATCATCAATGAAATTTGTTTATGCTGATGACATTGCTATTGCTTACCATATTTGGATTTCCATACTCTGGAAAATATACTATCATCTGATTTGGAGATTTTAGAGAATCATTTTTTCCGAGTGGCGATTATGTCCCAATCCCAACAAAACAGAAGTATCTTGTTCCATCTGAATATTCATGAGATATACAGGAAATTAGATGTAACTTTCAAGGATTCTCTTATCAAACATAACTCTTAGAAATTAGATGACGCACAGCATCTTTAGCCTTAGCTTTTTTCTGCAGCAGAGTATTGTTCTCTTGTGGCTACCTCATCCACATATTCAGATATTCAGATCTGGCCCCGTGTGACTCCTTTTTGTTTCAAAATATGAAAAAATATCTATGTTGAGAAATAAATATGAAAAAATTCAAAAAATTAATTTCTCTTTCCAAACAACTTATCACTGCAGCCTCGTACTTCAAGCAGACTGACCGCTACTCAGATCCAAAACAAATCTTTCTTTTGCTTGTAAGATCTTCTGTCAACTTAACGCATCATGAAGAATGAAGTTGAAGTATGATAAACGCCATGGCAGCAGGAACCTGATGATTGTTTTCAAATGCCATTATTGATGTTTTGATAGCTCCACCTTGCAGTACTTGCTGTGGAGTTAGAACATGGCGAAGAAATAAACGGTGATTCATTTAGAGGTACTCTTTGTGGAGGGGATTTAGTTGCAGATCGCGCATGCGTCGTGTAAACTGAAGTGGTTTTCTTGTTAAGTAGTGTCTGACATTTCATAATGGAACCGGCACAGCGTCTACAAATTGTTCGGCTTTATTACGAAAATAGACATTCTCCGATTAATGTATTTCGGGCAGTTAGAGCGACACATTAAAAATAAAATTGATTATTTTTCCGACCCAAATATCGACCAATAGAATTGCACCATTCGACGTCACGTGGTACAACCTACATGGTATTATACTGATAATTTTTTGAAAATTTTCTCTGGTAGTTGCTATATATAAACAAAACATGATCCAGTCAAATTAAGCACACGTCAAACTGACAGGTTGAATTCAATTGTGAAAATTGGAGATTTTGCATGAAAATGAGTCGATTTGGAGTTTGTTCTCTGTCCACCATCGATAAAAAGTCAAAGGAAATGTTCCCATTAATACGGAGAAGGCAAAAAAACAGTTTGGAACCAATTTACTACTTTTTGTACTGAGAGGGAATACACATTGAGTGGTGAAACGAGTGAAGCGCAATTGGCAAACATTATGAAAGATTACGCTTACAATATGAAGAAAATGGATGGAGAAGACTATAAGGAAGGTACAATAAAAACAATGTGGAATCAGACTGCCAAATTACTTCAAGAAAAGTATTTGAACGATTACAACATCAAAATCAACCCATTTTCGGATGCTGTCTTCAAGACCGCTCGAGGAGCTCGTGATGCCAAGCGTAAGGCTTTTACAATCTATTCCGGAAAAACGGAGGGCAAGTGCAGCAGCGTTGGAGGAAAAAGATTGGGATGCAATGACCACTGTTTGGGACGAGGAAACTCCTGATGGCCTCCAGAAAAAATTATTCATGATAATATCAGTGGAATTGGCTTGGAGAGGTGGTGAGGGCAGCATGGCGTCAATACATCACTTCGAGGCAGAACAGCGAAATGACGGGGAAACAACTGGGAGAATTGAATACAATCCAATTTTTCAGCAAAACCACACAAGGTGGTGATGAAAATTATCAGACAGCAAGTGGCTGGTGGAGAATCGGGAAATCCCTGACAAGTGCCCAGTGAGACTGGTCCAGAAATTGAGAAAGAAGAGAGATGTCAATATCAAGAGCGACAGACTATTCCTGACCCAAAATCCATTCTGGAACAAAGTTCCAGGCGCTAGGTGATACAAGGATTCCCCAGTAGGCCAAAACACGATTTCAAAGTGGGTTAAGGAGTCAGCACAAAAAGCTGGGCTTGACCTTGGTAACAAAAAAATCACCAATCACTCCAGTCGTGCAACAGCCGTCTCCAATCTAGCGAAATCGGGCCTGGTAGAGCAGCAGATAATCAAAATAACTGGACATGCCAACATTAACTCCATCAAGCCGTATCTCCAGCTCGACCAGGAACACCACGAATTAATTGTCAATCAACAGCATGAACCTCATGCCATCTACCTCTTCTGGGACCATTACCGATAACTCTGACTTGAAGAAAACATGCACCAATGTTTACAACAATTGTATTTTTAATTGCACTACCCTGATTCTTAATTAAATGTTGTTTTATTCATTATGAAATTCTTATTTGTTAACTGTACATTTCGTCTCATGGTGCAATTCTATTGGCCGACATTTGGGACAGAAAAATAATCCCCCGAATACCACACGAGCTTTCAAGTCTCGTCAAGTTTTTCAGGAAAAATCACTCAGCTTCTTCGCGCTCGTGATTTTTTAACCTGAAAAAACTTGACTCTTTCATTTGTTTGTAACGAACCTATCGGGAAATACCCGATAGTTTTGAAGCTCTTGTGGTATTATAAGTGAGTATTCACACCCAATATGTATTTACTAGAGAAATCAAATTGTAAATATTCTTCTATACTGTAAAAAACATTGCATTTTAATAAATTTTTGATCTTTGTTTTGAATTTCTTGTAGCCCATAGTTTTTATTTTTTCGGGCAACATGTTGAATAATATTTAACGACTTGGCGGATTTTATTTAAGGATTTTTCTTTGAAAGCTTATAAAATTCAATAAGTTCAAGAACTGAAGCCGCTTAAGTTTTAGTCATTGGGCTCTTGACAAGCTTGCAGAGGATCCCACTCTTTTCGACAAAAGTTTTGTTCACTGATGAGGCCCATTTTTGTCTTAATGGGTTCGTGAACAAACAAAATGCCCGAATCTGTGGTGACACAACCCGAATAGTCTCAAGAATTGCCGTTAAATTAAGAAAAAAACATCTGTTTGGTGTGGTTTATGGGCCGGTGGAATAATCGGTCCATATTTCCTCAAAACAGGACGGCCGGAATGCTACTGTGAATGGTGACCGTTATCGCACCATGATAACAGACTATTTGTGTCCCGAAATTGAAGCCCGTAGTCTCGACGAAATGTGGTTCCAACAATATGGTGCCTCTTGCCTTACAGCCAGTGAAACTATGACTTTACTACAAGAGCATTCGGCGATCAGATCATTTCATGCTTCGGACCAGTGAATTGGCCGGCTAGATCATGTGACATCACACCTCTTGATTTTTTCCTATGGAGCTATGTGAAGTCCAAAGTCTACATAGACAAGCCGGCTACCCTTTAGGTATTGGAGGCCAATATTACTCGAAGCATTGGTCAAATATCACGCATCATCGAAAATTGGAACTATCGAATGGATCTTGGTAACTGTATTCGAGGTCAGCATTTGAGAGAAATTATCTTTAAAAAATAATTGTAAAGAATGGTTCTTTTACACGAAGATTATGAAATAAATTTGTCTTTATTAATTTTTTTCTGTGTAAAAAAAAATACCTCTACATGAATCACCCTTCAGTACGGTGGTTGAGAATCGATTCAACAGTTTGGCTATGATGAACATTGACTGTGAAGCCATAAGTGAGAGCTCAGAAGTCTTCAACAACAGACCTGCTGAAGATCAGTCATCATTTTTGACTACAACCCTAGAATGTCCGGTTTTGGATATAATTAAGCTGATCCCATGACCATTTTGAATGATAGTTCAGTCAATCTGTCGAAAAATAAATCGTTTTGACGGTATAATTACCCGCTCGATGAAATTTGGTACACTTGTTGAAAAAAGTGTAACTAAGCTACTTTTGCGATGGCCTCGCTGAAATGTTAGCGGTTTTTTGAAAAACTCAAAAAAACTAAAAAAAAAAGTAAAAAAACGCATTTTTCTCGAACTGTATGCATCGTAAAGAAAATTTTATTAAACAAAAAATGTAGAGGACGTTGCGATCTACATTTTTTGTCATTGGTGCAATGCTGCACGACTAAAAGCGCACAAAGTAGGTGGCGCTAAAGTATCAAAAAAAGTGTTTTTCATGTTTTTCGCCCTGAAAATGTTGTTTTAATGCAAAAGTTTAAATGTAAGAGTTGTTCCTTACATTATTATCAACAACATTATCATCAACATTATTTTTGTACAACTTACCATTTCGAAGCTGCAGCTTGCAGAAGAATGTAAAATCCAAATATACTGTTGAACGCAGTATGAGTACACATCGGTAGTGCACGTTTAAATCAAGATTTCATTAATTTAGTTTTTCTTAGCAATTAAACTTTAAGAAATAAAATTTTAATTTGTTTTTGACAAGTATTATCCATTATTTGATTTTTTGAGTCGCATTCTGTTATGAATTATTTTGGTTGACTCTCAATGTTATTAACAAAGACAATTTTTAATGTTTTTCAGTTTGGTTTTTCATTTTTTAAAAAATTTCATTAATTAAACAGATTTTTGAAGAGGTTTTGAAAATTTGGATAAGGGAAACAAACAACAATTCAATTAAAGTCATTATTTGAGTTTTAATTTTCAAGTAAACGTTTAATTCAGTTGTGTATTTGTATTTATTAACAGGTGTATAGAAAAAGCATACAAAATATGGTAAAAATACTTACAAATCTAAATCGCTTACAATTTTTCAACTCTTTCAGTGGTCGCATGAGAAAAAGGCTACTCAGTCCACTTTTCTTATGCTTCCAATGAAGAGGTTCTTTATATACTAGGTGATCGTTTTTATGTACATGTTTTCATTTCATAATGATTGTTTGACAGTTTTGAATCTATGCTAACTGGTTGTTCCGCATAGCTAATTTATCTTTTGTTAGAGCTTCGTAGTTTTTTTCTCAGTGGTTCTTGCTCTGTAGATTCACTTCTGGCGCTTTCTGAAGAGGAACTAGCGGCCGACCGTCTATCACTCTTTTGCGCCTTATTATTGCTCATTTCCTCCCAACATGACCTTGATACTAAATGTACTACTTGGGAAGGAAAATCCAAATCATCGTCATCAAGAAAAGTGTCTTCTTCCACCTCAATAACTGGAGCGTTACTGCAATCTTCGCCACAACAGTTTTTGCAGACAACTGAGCCCTTTTGTTAGAACTATGCCAACGTCGCCGGAGAAAGTCACAATAGGACCGAGAAAACTACCGTTAGCAGAACAGTGCTGTATATGCAGCGCTATGTATTACTATAACTTGTAAATGGTAAGTTGTACGAAAAAAATGTTGAAATAAAAGTTGTTGATAATAATGTAAGGAACAACTTTTACATTTAA
The DNA here is from genome assembly GCA_030674115.1 of Micraspis discolor. Taxonomy (NCBI): domain Eukaryota; kingdom Metazoa; phylum Arthropoda; class Insecta; order Coleoptera; family Coccinellidae; genus Micraspis; species Micraspis discolor. The sequence continues at coordinate 10,067 of JARTUT010001446.1, read as the reverse complement.
ACTTTTGCATTAAAACAACATTTTCAGGGCGAAAAACATGAAAAACACTCTTTTTGATACTTTAGCGCCACCTACTTTGTGCGCTTTTAGTCGTGCAGCATTGCACCAATGACAAAAAATGTAGATCGCAACGTCCTCTACATTTTTTGTTCAATAAAATTTTCTGTACGATGCATACAATTCGAGAAAAAGGCATTTTTTACTTTTTTTTTGAGTTTTCAAAAAACATTCCAGCGGGGCCATCGCAAAGGTAGCTTAGTTACATCATTTTCAACAAGTGTACCAAATTTCATCGAGCGGGTAATTATACCCGCACCAAATGTACAGATTGACTGAACCATGACATTGAAACACTTATTGAGAAAAATGACATGAATGAAGAAAACCCCGAGAAACGCATTCAAAACATTCAAATTTTTTCAGTTCACGCACTTATTGTGATTAAAGGGAATCTCAAGTCTGCCTCAGCTTCTAGACGAATCGTTTTCAAATGCAATTTCCGAACCGTAGGTGCATCATCGCAAATCGAACTCCACCATCGTCGGCTCAACAGCTTCATTTAATATAGTGGTTCAGCGGAGGGTGAACGCAATACGCTCATTGCGGAGACCGAGGATTAAATCCTAAATATATATTACACAGGAGTGGAACGAATCCGAACGGAGAGAGCGCCAGCAACTGAGCCGCTTAGGCCGGATCAAGGCCGGCTCTCGGTAATCGGATGGCGGTTATCTGCCGCTCAGGGTCCGCATGATCCTTCCCGCACTAATCAAGACACTGCACTGCAAACATGCCATATGTGCCTCGACCTCGGGGCGTTAATATTGCGCCATAATGCCAATAATACGTTATTAACACTTCCGGGGTGAAAAATTGACTGGCTTCACTTGTTCCTTTGTACGGTAGAGAGGAGATCTGTTCCTGATCCCTGATGAGTTTTTAATATCTTCTGGTATGTCGCTGTTGGACAGATGGTAGTTCGCCGGAAGAGAAATTGAATTGTGTATTTGAAATGGTTGTTGTTTGTGAGGAACTGAGAAGATGGGAGGGAGAAACAACTTCAACACACCATATATCAAACAAAATATCGATGCACCGACTGAATATTGAAATAAGGTTTTTTATTTATTTTCCGTATCCAAATGTGTCTTCAGCTAGTAAATCTCCAACACTTTGAAACAGTGATGGCTTTGGGGTGTCTGCATAGAAGTCTTGATTAAGTGAAGGTGGTACCGATGTTGTAGCAGACGAGTCTTGAACTTCGCAACCTTGTTGCTCCTTCGTAGAAAAAACCTCTGATACGCCACTGAATATTAGCCACCATAAAGCTTTGACTGAATTAGTTGAAGTCGTGCCGAGTGATTCTATGCTCAGTGGAAAGATAACCTACAGGTCGTGGCAACTGGCTTTTTGGTTTTTAATTGGAATTCGATGAGATTGGTATTTATCTGGCAACTCCACAAGGAGCTTTGTCTTCTCTTGAGGTTTCTAACCTATTTCTGTTCACTTTAATATACTCCAAGTCCTTGAGAAAGCTTGAACGAAGACCACCTACTATTGCTATTCTGTAGTCATCTAGTAAGAACCTCAAGCCCCCAGAGTTCAATATTGCTTAGATTGAAATAATTGTTTTTGAAATTATTTTATAGTTAATTAACTGGAAAGATTGGAGATCCCCAGGGTTTGTGTATATATTTTCATTATTGAAGAAGGATAGTGGGTTGAACCGCAAGAATGCAGAAAATATGGCTTCTTCAGGGCAAGGCAACCAAGAAACCTGGATATGGATGGAAATGAATAATGTATATAATAATATGTTGTCGTTTATATATATATTTTTTCTATTATTCATTTCCATCCATATCCAGGCAAGACATTTGGGGTCTCATAAAAAGCTTCGAATCGTTAATCACCAGATTTGATTTATGTGAAGCACAATGAAAAAGCGGAACCTTGGTATCAAACAGTCGTCGAATCCAAGTTCAACGAATTTTGCTGAGTCGCGTTTTCTTTCGACAAATTGGTCGATTGACTCCACATAGGCTTTGTGGAACCACAATTTTTTTCCTCTGTTGAGCAGTGTTTGGAAATATTGGGTAAAACTACGCTGATGGTATATTCTAAAACAAGTTGCAGAATGGACACGAATGCGAAATTCGAAAACGAGCGATGAAGGAGCATAGATACACATACATAGATGTACATAGATGTGTCCGCTGACCAGCCGAAAAGGGCTCGTCTAGATTCCCTACCGTATAGGACCATGCAAGCCCTGTTACTTTGTCGAGTACCTGCCTCATGAGGCCATTCCAGTGAAAAAAAATTATATCTCGGAAACTATTGGTTTGTCAAAGTCGAAAACGGTATTGGTGTATACGCCTGATAAAAGTTCACCATAAAAAATTTTTTATTTGGAAAATTTTATTTTGTTACTTCGAAACTATTCTACCGATTTATGCGAATAACGAACTCCGCCGAGATTTATTTATTTATTTATTTATTTGATCATACGGCAGAGCCATTTTACATTAATTACAACGTATGAAGTAACTCAAAATTTAAACAAAAAGATCGAAAAATTAAATTATATTCACATAATAGAGATAGCACTCATCCAACAGAATATGTTCTCAAATCCATTATATCTAACCCATGGAAAAGAGATATCAAGATGCCAAAGACCTATCTAGCGCTTGGGATTCGAAATGTTTTTTCAATATGAAAATCGACATTGAAAATATATCTAATGGGCATTGGTTTGTCAGTCGCAATGCTCTTGTTAAAGGGTTGTAAAAACTATAATTGTTTGGAGCGAAATCTCTATTTATAACTCAAATCTACTCTGAAAATTTCAACTCTAGCTCTATCGTATTCACGGAAGTAGCAGTTATTCTTAATAGTAACATTAAGTAATAGTAACAAAAAAGTGATAAGAATCAGTATTTACTGAAAAAAAAATTGTAGTTGAGATTTGAAGATGACGAATGAGGAAAGCATTCAATTTCTAAAATCAATTCACCTTTGTATCTTAAATACAGTAAACAAGTGAGGCAGGAATTTTTACGCGCATGTTCCTAGTTGAACAGCGAGCTATCGTTTGTTCAAATGCCTGTATCTTTCGAATCTCGATTGATTGTCCATTGTCCAAATATATGGGCCAAAAACGTCGGATAGTTCTGCATTAATTATGCATTTGGAATTTCGTTTCCTCAACATTTCCTAACATACTAACATATCCACCAGATAAACTTGTAACTAGGATAACTAGGATTGTAACGGATAACGTTTAAACAAAGAAGTTTGACAAATTTCATAGAAACCGATTCTAAATACTTGATATCTCGTAAGATATTCATCAGCATTAAGAATAAGCACGCTGATGCTCATGACCTCACGTCAGTGCTTTTCTAAAATTTTTAAGATTCATCCAATATTCTTGTACATTTCTCAAATAAAATTTTGTCCAGATTTATTTCATTTCAGTGAACATAAAAAAAATTCGCAAAAGTCAAATTCAGAAAAATATCGAAAATTTTCCGTAACGATTCCCTATAAAGGGTGAATGAAATTTCCATGACTCTTATGAATAATAATAATAATAAATTTATTGATCCTTTTAGACATACAATATGTATAGGATAAGTCAAAAACAAGAAAAATTCTTTAAATCAAGATTGGAGATCATGATCAGACAAATAGTCATCAACACTATAGTAAACCTTAGACATCATCAACTCTTTTTACCGTTCTTCTGAAGCCCTGAACACCCAATGATCTCACCGCAATAGGCAGGTGATTGAACAGGGTTATTCCTGGTAAAAGGTGAACTTTCGATTTTCGCAGTTTTATGAATGGGTATATTCAAGGTTTCAGAATTCCTGGTGTTATAACTGTGAAAGTCAGAAACCCCAGCAAATTTACCCTCATTATCTTTAACATATATGAGACACTTATACATATATATACAAGGAAGTGTAAGCAGTCTATACCTTGAAAATATCGGTCTGCAAGATACAAAATGGTCGAGATGGAACATCATGCGGATGATCCGTTTCTGTGTAATAAATGCCCTATTTGAGTCAATCGAATTACCCCACAAGAGAACGCAGTATGATATATGACTATATACCAAACCATAATACACTGATTACAGCGTCTATCGACAGCGAATCCCTTATACGACAAATAGCATAAAACGACGAATTAAGCTTTCTACATAGTTGGTCAATATGTTCGCACCATCTAAGATTTTTGTCCACATGAAGGCCAAGAAACTTAACACAGTCACTGGATATTATTTGAGTATCCTCACAGTTGACTACAAGTCTGGTGTCAAGATTCCTTAAGTTGAAATTGATGCATTCAGTCTTACTGCAATTTAATATAATGGCATTTTGTCGACACCAATTAGCGAAACTTTTCATAATAAGTTCGCATTTAATCGTGAGGTTCTGAAAATCGACTGCAGTGACAACTATTGACGTATCATCTACATATATTGTTATACCTTCCAATTTCAGGAAATGAGGCAGGTCATTGATAAATAGCAGGAACATAAGCGGTCCCAGAACTCCCCCTTGAGGCACTCCCATCTCAACGTCGCATTTATACGACCAACTTTCGCCAACCTTCACTTGTATAGTTCTGCCAGCAATGTAGCTTCGCATCCACTCAAGAAATATCCCCCTGAAACCTAAATTATACATTTTGTTCAGAATGAACTTGAACAATATACAGTCGAACGCCCTGGTAAGATCAAAGAAAACTCCCGCCACACAAAGACCATCATCTAGGGCCTTGTAGACGATCTCAGTGAAACCGACAGCCGCTGTTTGAGTGGATCTACCTGTTCTGAATCCATGTTGTTGGTCAGTGATTAATTCAAATTTAGTCAAATAATCTGTCATTCTTCCAAGGACGATCTTTTCAATAACTTTCGATAGAGCACTCACAATAGTAATAGGACGATAATTTGCTATATTTTGTGGATCACCCTTCTTGAAAATGGGGATAATAGTTGCATGTTTAAGTGAAGATGGAAATCTACCTGAAGAGACTGATTCATTAATCAGGTGTGTAAGATGTTCGGTTACATATGGAGATATTGCCTTAAGAATTCTAGCAGAGATATTATCGAATCCCGTACATTTTTTATTTTTCAGTGATTTTATTGCAATAAGCACTTCGGCTGGCTGAACTGGAAAGAAATAGAAATTCGAATTACAAAGGCTAGTTGTGGTACATATAGATGAAATTTCATGTCCGTATTTTTGTCTCAGGTTAACTTCTGCTATTTCTGAGAAGTATGTAGCAAACTCATTAGCAATACTTGTTGGGTTCGAGCATAACGAATCCTGATGGTCAGTGTGATGGGCTTATTAGAAATTTCTTTTACGTCCGACTTCGCAGTTCACAATACCCCAGACCGATCTGCTTTTGTTATCTGAGGAACACAAAACATTTTCATAATGAGCAAACTTGGATGTCATCAGTAGAGAGTTATATTTTCTTTTAGCTTCTTTATAACGCACTTGAGATTCGGTAGTATCCAAGTTTACGCGAAGCCAGTGGAGCTTTTTGAGCTCATTGCTAGCCAATCTAATTTGAGGTGTTATCCAACTTAAGAAGTTTCTGTCCGAAATAGTTTGAAAATATGAATGAATGAATATGATTCGTAAGTCAGTTGTTGTCCAAAGAATGATAATAAAATTTTTATGCGAAAAATTTTTCAGGTAGTTTTCTTCTAACGACGAGCTATTGTACCCCATTTTTATGACTTTCAACTATACTCGTTTGAAGAATGAAATATCAGTGAGATGAGATCATATTTTCGTCCCGCTTGGAAGAAATGAATAAACTATCTTCTGGAGGACGGTCCCCTATATCGGGTTTGTATAAGTTGTAGAAGAATGAGAATTTCGGGTTTATACACAAGGCACAGCGTTGCCAGATTTAGGGATTGGAGACGTGGATCGAGTATACCGTTTACATACAGCAAGACTAGGTCGCCGGAAGCGCCCTCGCACTGGCCGTTCCCCGAAGTATTTCTGTATAAAATATGATGTTTCACCGACTTTTCGGACCCGGCTCAAAATTCATATCTAACACCCCCTGACCCCCCTGATTATGATTCCATTGAAAAACTTTTGGACCGAAAAGTCGGTAGAGTATACCGATTTGGGTCTGTGTAGGCGGTCAAACAAATCTATATATATAAGGGATGAAAAAAATCTGCGCCGATTTGGGGGCGCTGAAGAAAATCTTACCACAGGCGCAGTAGTACCTAGATACGGCCCTGCTGAAATGAGTTCATGACAACACTGTTTTTAGTACTGTAATGAACTCATTACAACACTGAAATAGAGAAAAAATATTATGTTATGTGGTATCCATGACATTTGGGATCTCATAAAAAGCATTCGAATCGTTAATCACCAGATTTGATTTATGTGAAGCACAATGAAAAAGCGGAACCTTGGTATCGAACAGTTGTCGAATACAAATTCAACGTATTTTCCTTCGACAATTTGGTCCATTGACTCCACATAGGCTTTGCGTCTAGAAATTAGCAGAATTTCATGACGAATGACGATTAATCAGTAGATTGTTATATTTTGATGACGAGATATTGTTGATGATGGAGCTCGTGTTGAATGACTGTTTGGGCTATTACCATCATCTATTGTGGATGTAATGATTTCCGACGTTTCGATAGACATCTTCTATCTTTATCAAGGAGAAAAGTAAGAAACCTTTTGAAAATTATCAATTTTCAAAAAATCAATTGACAGAAGTCATGACTTCTGTCAATCCAATCAAACAATCATTCAAGATTGTTATATAATCACTTTTTGTATTTTCTAGGATTATTTCTATCAATTTGATATAATATTTGCCAACAGTAAGTAGTATCATCCAAGTATTCGATACAGAACCATGTGGAATCCCACAAGCATCGTCCCTCATAAGTATATGTTGAAGATGGTGAGCATACTCGATAAATTGGATATAAATACTCTTCCTTTTCAATATGGTTGCTGTCTCTAATAAAATCAATACATTAAATCACATTCATAAGAACAATACTTTTCTTTTCAGTTTTTTCGCGTAGCCAAATCGCAGTATACTTTACCGATACTCGCAAATAAGGAAAAAGAAAAAAATTCGCCAAACATAAAAAAAACTGCATAACTACAATTTCCCAAGCCTCCTCATTCCGTCCGGTGAATTAGACTCATATGCCGGGCAAAATCTATTGTAAAATCCGATTTAATAGCTATAATCGTGCATGAGTGCCCGCAGGCGGTTGTACGCTGTTACCAGGGTGACCGCCCCCAGTCGCTACTATTTGCCAACACACAGATTGTCACCCCGTCGCTTTTCGACCAGACCCTGAGCGCGATGCATCCAGAGGGGGATTTCCAGGAATTCACCGCAGCTCCCCCAGGGCATTAACATGCGTGACGTTTGATGCGGAAGAGTTAATATGTGCTGCAACACATTTATACGGATGATAGCTCATAGCTCAGTTAGAAAGCCGAGTTCTTGGCTGTCATGTCTCAATTGTCTGAGTAGGAAAGGAGATTCCTGATTGCCAGAATCCCTCTGCCAACATGATTCAAGAATGATATCAATTACACTGTAAAAAATAGTTCCTCATCTCAAACCATATTAATTTGTCTCAAGTACTCCGTACCTTTGAATACAGCCAAATGCATAAAGTACTTGACCCTACTGCCCTCTACGGTTGAGAATGGCGTTTACCCTAAATAAAAGTTTCTTGAGCTAAGAAACTGATTAGTTTCAACCAAGCTCAGAGTTATTGACTCAGGTGGTAAAAAAATTTGATCCAACGGTAATATTAATTAGTATGTAACTATTGATACTTTTCGTAGAATAAAAATTTTGGTTTCATGTAAATAAATATTACATTTCACTGAAACTCGATTTGTAGTTAATTTAAAGGATCTTAGTTGAATGGGTCGAGAATTCAGTCGATAAAAATGATAGTATCTCTTATGTCAAGTGAAAGTTTCTTGGGTTAAGAAACTGATTGATTTGAGCTAAATTGAAGGGTTTTTGACACTAGCAAAGGAATAATTTGATAAAACAAAAAAAAACATTTGTATGTAATCATTATTTTTCTTCACAGAACAATAATTTCTCTTTTATATTAATAAATACCGGAATACCGCGGCAGACCATGAATATTGTACGGAATGGGAAAGGCGTCTAGAGTTTCGTTGGAAGTTGCAGAGAGGGTGCGAGTATACCTCAAGCGTCAACCGTCTGCTTTTCAAGACACGTCGTAAAGACAACCGTTCCCATCACGTCGGGGTCACCAATTTAGAATCGAAGGAATTTATCCCTACTTATGCGTTTCGTCCCTGGCGCACACATTTGGACTCATCAGTAAGGCTTGTGTGCGCCATGCCATAGACGCAGTGGTTAGAAGTTTTGAGGGAGCCGCCGGGAGTTGAACCCGGCACCTAGTACCTAATCGGTGTGAAACTTGAGCGCAAACCTCTAGGCTACCGAAGCGCTGTGAACTAAGCTATGCGTGGCTATATAGAGTGCCGCCAAGAGATCCTATACACTCTCCTGCCGCTACAATAGCTATAGTCCAGGCAGTGGGTTATCATCTCATCCCTGTCATCATCAATACCAGATCACCCGGTTCTCCACCAACACAAAGATATTTGGTTTTCTCTAAGTTGACATTTAAGCCCCACTTCTCGTATTCTTTAATTAGCTTGCATCATGTATTCCATGTCATCTTTATCACCGAATACAACAATATTGTGAGTAAAATGCACAAATAATTGCATTTAAATGGGATATATTTAATATAAAAAGAGATAGAGTTTTGATTTAATTGCAGCCAATATAAAAATTGCTACAATTAATTCGTTTTATTAAATCAATTACGCAATATTTTTTACAAATGTCACTTCATATTGCAACAATTATATGTTCAATTTTATTCAAATATTTATAGTTTTCTTCAAGTAAATGGGGCGAATAATATAATCTCACGAGATTCTTGTCTCAAGAAACTGTAGTCGTTGCATCAACTGACAGAATTTACGACAACCATACCTTCGTTCTATTGAACAAATAAAAATGAAACGAACGAATGGTTTCGTTAAAACCTATTTAGAATAATGTATTTGTATCAATCAATTATGGATATTGAGACAAGTGCATAAACAATTTCTTGTAATTGTATGTTTATGTTGAATCAGTTGTTTCTTTCATTTCGCTGAAATGTGAAAAGTTTCAAGCGAATGTTTTAGCTGTTCTCTATAATCAACTAGGTTGTTTTAATCAAGAAAAATAGTTCATTTGGCGTAATCAATTTTAGATTAATTCAAATTAAAATGGTTTGATTGAAAAAAAAATTCTCAAACTCATGAGGAGTTTGAGCGCAGAATTTTATTTTTTACAGTGTATGACGTACTTCAAGCTGTTTTTGTGAGATTGCAATGAATAAAGTAACTCATGATGTCAATGACCAGGATTTCAGAATCGAAAGCATTTATCCATGTTAATTAAACTGCAATCTGGGGCAGTCTATAAACATTTGATTGTGAAGGATTAATATGATCTGCAAATGATTAATGCGCATGAGAGATCATACCTCAGTGGTTAGAAATTTTTTGCTGACATGTTACAATTCAGATTATCTGAGTAGGAAGGAGCTTCTGATTCTCAGAAACATTGCACCAGAAATGCTTTCAGAATGTAATTAGTGTCATTTCTGTAGGGATCACTTGGCGGTACTTCATATAGCCCCGCATAGCTCAATCCTGCGCTTCGGTGGCCTAGAAGGTTGGTACTCAAGTTTCACACCGACTAGGTGCCGGAGTTCAACTCCCGGCGGCTCCTCAAACTTCTAATATCCCTGCGTCTATGTGGCATGGCGCACACAAGCCATACTGATGAGTCCAAATGTGTGCGCCAGGGACGAAACGCGTAAGTAAAGAACATATTAGATCCTACATTTCTAAAAGTATTTTTGTAAGATTGTGAACATTTCAACTACTTTGAAGTTGAATAAAGTGACT
>JARTUT010000142.1:0-54122 GCA_030674115.1 Micraspis discolor | reverse complement strand
AGTCGGTCATACTAAATATTTGAGACAGGGTGGCCAGGTGCTTTCTCAGTCTGGTAGAGGTAAGGGCATCATATCTCTCAGCACCACTTGCTTTGGCATATTTTGCCAGAACCTTATAACCCACAATATGTGATTCGCTTCCGGGTGGAGCGAATAAATATGTATTTCCGGGCTTAACATAAACATTTCTTATGCGGTTTATGATTGCGATGTCTTCTTGCACTTCGACACTGAATAGAACAGGGACGCCACGATTTCTCTTTCCTCTAATGACCACTCTTTTGAACCTATTCATTAGAATTTTTTCTGTTGGAGAAATAGCATCGGAAAATTCTTCATAATTTTGCCTGTCCGAAGAATTATTATATGCATCTAGTGCAAGTCTCTGTAGTTCGCCAGGCCTCTTTCTGTTCAATAATATAACCCTACAATAGGCAGTTTCAATTAAAATTCTGTATGATGAAATATCCTCATTTGCCCCTGTCAAATGTTGTCTAGCCTCCTTCGCTTTGGCGTCTAAATAATTTTTTAAAATTTTCAAATCTTTCGCTAATGGTATTATGGTTATTTTATTTCATTTCTTCAAGTTCAAATTATTTGATGCAAGAGTTGAGATATCATATCTCCAATTCCCTTCAATCAAATTTGAAAAAGTTTTTATGGCCACTTCAGCGTCTGCAGCAGAGACAGTTGCATAGATATGCTTTTTTTTAAGGGCGAACAATATCGCTATTTCACAACATTGCTTTAACGACGTAGCTATATTTAGTGCGAATGTTGGTGACCCAAAAGTTTCTTTATCGTTATCGTACTTAGCTACATTTTTTGTTGCTGTTACAACAAGATCATAATATTTTGGTTGAATTAAGTCCATGAGTGTTTCAACCTCGTCATTAAGTTTTCTAACTTCAATCAATAATCTGGAAAGTTCTCTCATCTTCCTTGATACTACATTTATGAAATGTTTTTCGCGGTGCACTTTCATATATCGCGCACCGAATGCACAAATCAATACATCTTGTTGTGCAATAACTGACACTTTATCGTGTCTCATTCTAGGAAAAACTTTTTCACGTAAATCGGGATCTATTCTACTATTTTTAAAAAATAATGATGATGTGGAACTTATGTTTTTTTCCGTATTAGGATTTTCCGGGCAATTTTTTTTATGTCGCCATAATTCCTTTCGTGAGTAGAAGCCAAGACAAAAAAGACAAGGTAGGTAATCCTTTGTATCACCGTTCAGGGGTTTTTTCATTGGCTTCGAACAATTTTGGGAACTTTTGAGATAATTTCCTTTTTTCCTCAAACTAGTGATAAGTTGCCTTCTTTCTTTGGATTTCAATGGTTTCGAAAATATTCGTTGAACTTCAATCTCTCCTGGGTGACTCCTAAATATGTGCCTACTGAAATTCAAAACTGCACTTTCACAAAAGTAGCAGTGATCTCTCTCAGGTGGTCGTTTTTTTCTGATTTTCTTGGTTTCGGTTTGATTCTTTTCATCCAAGATTTCCGGGCTGTTAGGTTCTAGCGTCGTGTTTCTCAAAATTTCTTCAGATATATCACAATCCTCGAGAAACTATAAATGGAAATCAATTAGCAAACAATTTTCTGCAAATATCACAAGAAGGGGATGTTTGTCACTTTTGATGCAGCTTGACGTAATTACAGATTGAAAAATATTCAGACCTGATGTTACTCTGAAGATATAAAAATTTATTCAATATGGGCTTCCGGTCTCATATTATGTCCCATCGAACGTTACATATGTCGGAAAAAACTATTCATTAAGTTCAATCTATATTAATTATTTAAGACTATTAGGATCGACAGGTTATTTTGAGAATTTTTTTTATGGTAGTATTCGGAATCTTGAGTTAGTTGGGCATTCGGACGAATAAAATTGAAATTTGTCTGGGTTATGAATCCAAAAAGATTCCAAACTTTTATCTGCTTCAAATAAACTGCCTCTTGAGTCACTGGGATATTCTCATTTGAGTTCTGGGAAATTACAGAATCGACAAAATGGGGTGTTAATTACAATATATTTCAGATGATGAAATTTGTGCTCAATAATTATTTGGGCTACTTCCACGATATAATATTGATTATATTCTCCCTAACAATTCGGTAAACGTCTCATAACATTTTTTAAGGTAAATTTACCTTGACAGAAGCAGGAACTGCTGGAAATTTTTTATTCCCACTAGAAATTCCTCATGAAAATTGAAAAATAGGTATGTTTCTTGAAGCAAATCTGTTTGAAATATTTGACTGAAATTGACCGCGAAACTTCTGGTGCCTAAGTCATACTAATATCTATAATAAAAATAATAATTCTTACAAAATAATATCTAGAGAATAGTAGGGAGTTCCACTCTCAATGAATTTCACTGATTTTTTTTTAAATTCATTTTGCAATCTGGAATGTTTCGACATACAAATTCAAAAATTATGGGCCTAAGAACACAAGCTGTGTCATGTTTTTTTATTATTTCAGATATTCGAACGGGACATTTGAATGGCTGTAAAAACGAAATCGTTTGATATTTTTCGATTCTGTTTTGATATTCGTCCTAGGTATGAAAGTAAGTACAATCGTGAAAAATTTCATCAATTTCGAGTGAATTTTTTTTTTCGCTGTAGACATGTAAAAAAAAAGTTGTGTTCGATTTCTGAAAAAAATTTTTTACAGATATCCTTCAAAAATTGTGTTAATTTAGAAAATGAAAATCAATTTGGCAACCGAAAAAAAAAATCACGAACATTGCAGGTTTTCCGCCATTTTGTATTTTTTTTCGGTGCTCTACACCATTTCTGAATGAGGCATCCAAAAATACTACGATATGACAAGAAACCATTACTTCCAGTCTTATACATAACCGACCACACTCGGTTGCTCGAAAACGGGAAATATTTCATAAGAAAAAATGATTCTCCCGATGTTCTCTACACGTCATATGAGTTTGTCCAGTTTATGATGAAACACCCTGTATATTGATTCACTAATTACGGAAAAAAAAATTATATTTGAATATGTCAATCGAAATTTTCATGAATGTAATACTTTTCAAGTTATTCAATTAAAAAAGTCATTACTCACTTCAGAACTCCAATCTTCTTCGTTCAAAATCTGAAACATAAGGTATGTAGCTTGGTACAGAAAAAACAAAAAATTATTTTATTTACTTCAAAACTCGATGGAACAAAGTCAACATCTAAATCCGAGAAGGATAGAGAATATGAAAAGTTCTCATCTCCAGCATCTTCAGGTGTGTTTCCTTCGTTCTTTGGCAATACCTCCATAGAGAAAAAAATATAGTATGAGGTTGATGGATAAAAAACACAGAATATCACACTGTGAAATCAATGAATAAAATTCTAAGTTTTCTTTTGTCAAGGGAAATGATATTCGGGGATTGATAACTTGATTTCGAGTTTCGTACAATATATTGATATGCTTCGCTTTTCTGATTCCTATAAATATCTAATTTCCATTTGCAATTGTTAAGAAATCAAATATGAAAACTAAATATTCAGAATCATAAAATTCAAATATTTATCCGTAAATATTCAAATTTCATTTGATTATTGTTACATTACAGATTTTATATGTGCCAGAACAAAGTTACTGATGAGGACGATTCATAGTTTTCACCTCAAAGTATTTATTATTCTTGAGGGAGCTACAAAAATCATTGCAGCTGATTTCAGATTGCTTGCAAATACATCGAATTTTATGCAAATGGTACTATTTCGAAAATATTTGGAAGTATCAGATAAAAGAAGTTTCTACAATTACATTAAGTTTCAGAAAGCTGAAAGTGCGGAGATCGCAAGAAAAAATTTCATTGAAATCCTAAGGAGCTAAGAATGATGCATTCCTAGAGAACTTACTTCTTCATTGTATGTTCCATCCATATATATTTGATTATCCGGAGAATGTACTGGAGGTTTAGCTGTGGTCAACTCTGCATAAGATTTTTCATCATCTCCATCACAATCATAAGAATGTTCTGTTATCGGAATTTGTATTTCCTGCAGTTTGCTGATTTCTCCAAACTCATTTTTTTTTGTGTCATTCTTCAAAAAAGTGAGCATTTATCATTAAAGGTAATGACAAGTAAATCAAGAAGCTGAAATTTATTTTGACGGCTTTAAAAAATTAGTAGTTAATTGTTTTTTCCGTTCTTAATGCTACTCTGTAGCCGTCACTCACCTGTTCTGGCGATGAAACATTAAAATTTTTGGAAACCTTTGGCGGGTTAATATTGCAGAGCTTTCTCCATAATCTTTCATTTTCCTTTTCTTCAGTAGAAGAATTCATTTCTTGCGCTAATGACATGAAAAATTAAAAAATAAAATTTTTTAAAATTCTCAAAAAAATTAAAGGTATATGATATATTGTCATGCAGATCATAATGGCAGAATTAATGGAGGGAATCATATTTAGCTTTAGGTTTGTTTTCCTTTGTTCAGCCAAGCGAACTCAAAAAGTTCTCGATGCTATGCGATGAAACTTGAGTGACTCATTGGTTACGTTACAGTTAGCTTTCCGTCAATATCTTTGTCAAGAGTATCATGTCGCTATCTTCTTTTAGTAATTCTTATAAAAAGCAATATTGATAACGCATTATCCAATTCGATTCAGTCCAAGCGCGTTAACCTTTCCAGTTCTCGCTTTAAGACCTTATGCTCCCTCCTGTTTTTCGAAACTCTATGATTCTAACAATCATGGAAGTTAGTAACGAAATTGTGCTCTCCTTGAAGTTTTCCTGCTTTGACAATAATAAATGATTTTTTCCATAGCAATCTCACAAAATCAAACTCCGAAGTCACCTGGGTATCAATGGTTTGTATGATGATTTTTTATGATGATGCATTACATTAGAAATTTATCCAAGAAGTACAATTTGGGAATAAAATTTTCTCATTACTCCGAAACTATTGACCTGATTGGATTCAATAACGAAATCGTCCGAAATATTCATTTTTGAGACCTACTCAGAAAATTTCAGCCCTCTAGCTCATTCCGTTCGGACGTAATCGTGCCTACGGAAGGAGAGAATCAATTTTGACCACGGATTCCTTACAAAACTATTTACCACTTTGACCCAAATATTCGAAAAATACTGACATTTGGGCCAATCTATAAGTACTCTGTCAGGTGAAAAAGAGCGCCAAAAAGAAATATCATAGTATTATTTTCTCATACAGTGAACTATTTTCGTCTCTGACGAGGCATAACCAGGACGTCGAAACGTCGGAAGATGTCAGGTGGAAACTTCATTATAACAAGATTCAAAATTTCAAAAACAATCAAAATAAATTCTTGAGTAGAATTGGTACTTACCGATTGCACTAAATAAAATTTTCTGGGACCTCTTCATGTTCACATTTTCAAAACATCACTAAGAACAAATAAGAGCTAAGGGATTTTAGCCCCTTTTCCCGCTCAAATTTCGGTTTATTTCGTACAAGACCGACTTTAATTAATAGAAATCGTCATTCGAAACATCATACGATCAAGCATATACGGACGTTTAATAATCGTGGCATGAAAATCTGCCCTAATGGTATGGACGTCGGAAATCGGTACGAAATATGTTGCAGTAGCATAGCATTATCCACGTTTTTTTTTCATTTGTGAATTAATCGAAGGGTTTCTGGAGATTAGGTAACGAATGTAGAGGTGTAATGATGCCGTATTGATTAATCTAGGATATTGAAAATTATTCGAAGAAAAAATTATTACAGAATTCGAAAGCTTGTTACTTGTGAACATATATAATAATTACACTCATTGTCAATGACTGCGATCATTTATTTGATCCATATGAACTGATGATGACATAATGCTCCTAATGGAAACATGATACTTCAAAGCATATTTCTAATTATATAGTTATAACTACAGATCTTATTAATGCTTGTTCTCTCAGTGATACGATCCCAACACGAATTTGTACAAATATTCAAGATGTTTTTATGTACCCAAGTAAAATGTTGCCATACCCTTAAGAACAAGATGATTCAGGACTATGGGCTAACATTCATAGAAACCTGATCATTTGATATTGAGGACTATCCGAAGAAAAAATTTTTACAGAATTCAAAAGCTTGTTACTTCTGAACAATTAATTACACTCATGGTCAAAAACTGTGAAAAAACTATCCCAAAAGAAAAAAGTTTTTTGATTTGACCAAGTGATTACTTCTAATTTCTGTAAGCTCTTGCTTTCTGCATCACAAAAGCAATAACCAAAATGGGACCAGTTAGAGTGGTTCAAGTTTGAAAATTGGCATATTTCAATGCTCAAGATTAACTATAAATGAGATAAATGTTGGAAGCATGCATGTAAAGTCAGGTAGCTTTTCTGCTCTCTTTGTCATAGCGACAACGAATTCAAACTCCGGAAAATCACATCTCCTTCTGTTCATCTCACTGAATAATAAATTCAAAAGGTTCTCATAATAAAAATTGAAGAAAGAAGAGAGGTTCTTCGAGAATTACCATGTAAGCATTCTTGTTTTGGTACTGCGACACTGCCAGGCTGAGATTATATTGAGAAAGCTGAAATATTCACCCATCAAACCAATCTGAAAATTTCACCTCCGCCTCATTTTGTTTGATAGTTATCGTCCGCTTGGATAGCTGGCATTAGAGAATCGATTTCAACCACGAATTATTCATCAGTGAGTACAACCAGAACTATTGATATCATCCAGGCAGAACTAAAAATTGAGAGACCACATTTATAAGCATTCTGTACAGGTGAACAAGAGGACCGAAAGGTGTGAGTTTGAACGGAAACAGAAGCATTCCGTTTCTTCCTTGGACGACCAAAATAACTTAATGGAATGTTATCTTCAGAACTATGGATAAATGGAGATGGACTTCTTAATACTGAAATCTACGAAAATCATATATTTGAATTCAAAGAATCAAAATTTTTCCAAATCCAGCATTTTATCGCTAATATAATGAGTCATATAGCGGTTCTGGTCGTCTAATATGCGTACACTATCCAAATTATATTCGAATGGAATGCATTCTCCGGACCCATGGTTCCTGAGTGAAATATTTCATTTTAATTAGTATTAGTATAAGTATTCAAGAATTTTGTTAGCTCACCTCTTTATACGAAATTTCGAAATAATTTTTGTTTCAGCGTTGTTGGGAAATACAAATTCGAGGTGCTCGTATCCTCCAAAATAGTGAAGGAATATTGCACAATCTTAACCACGGTATTTGGACAGTTAGTGTTTTCTGTCAATCTGAAAATTCTAGCGGATTTTTTTCAAAATAGATAACATGTGCAACTGGGTGATAGTGTTCACTCTTCTTCTATAGGCTAACTGCTCCACTGCACACTGCACACTGCGAAAGTTCAGTCTGTCCGGCCGGCCGGCCGTCCGTCCGTATCCTCTCTAGCATCCGAACGAGATGAGCTAGAATGTTCATATTTTCAGAATAAGTTAATTGTCCAAATATCTCGGTCAACTTTGCTATTGGGCCAAATCCGTCGAATGGTTCAGTAGTTATGAGCATCTGAAATTTTGTTTCCTCAATAACTACTAGAATATCCGATCAAGTCGATACTTGGAATGTTATTGAAGGAGGCTGAAACGAAACGGATTGCAAAATTTCGCAGATATCGTCACGCTAGAAAATTTTTAAAAAACTCCCAAAAAAAATTTTCAATACTCAATATCTCCTAAGACTTCATTCAGATTTAAATAAAAATCCGTATATATATTAGAGTTACCGATATCATACTTATCCTCAAATTTCATTGTCGTTGCTTTCCCCTTCTGAAGATATGATCATTTTTTTCATTTACTCAAGAGAAAAATAGAAATGTCATTGAAAGATTTGCCATCACAGATCAATATTCGTTTGACAACTTGCGGACTTAAATATCAGTGTCAGTTGGCAATCTGACCTCACGTCAGTGCTTTCTAAATTTTTTTATAAGGCCTTCATTCTATATTTTGCTGTTCGGAAAATTTCCACTCAAATATTTCGTGATATTGCTCAAACAATATTGACCATCTCCAATATCTGAAACGTTTTTTGGCCTTCTTGTTCACCTGAACAGAGTGCCTATCGTTGGCTCAATCGATTGGGTTCGACTTCCCGATGAAGAATCCGTGGTGAAATTTTAATACTCAATAGCTCATGAAACATTTTTCGGATTTTAATAAAAATTCGTGAATATATTGAGGTGATCGATATCTTACTTATCCTCAAATTTCATTGTCGTAGATTTTTTCCGGCTGAAGATATGATCATTCTTTTCATTCACACAAGATAAAAGAGAAATGACATAAATTCTCGATGATTTTCACTGAGCGATGGCCGTCACAGAACGATATTGGATTGACAAATGCCGGGCTCATTAATCAGTGTCTGGCACGACACGGCCTTTGAAATTAAATGAAAGCAAAAGAAATTAATAATGAAATTCTGAAAAAATATGAAAAAATGACTCGAAAGAAAGGCGAATGTTGGAGTATCGACGATTGCGTACCTGTTGGTTTTACAGCACATCAATGTGTCACTCACGAGCGAGAAATAGTCACCTTTTCACTGGCGTTCGAACTTGTAGAAATTAACGAGAAAATTCGAAGAAACGAAGAAAATTCTTGCACTGCACCGAACGAGCGTCGATGTCTGTATTCGAATTACGACTCCTGGTTCGTACTTCCTTCGTCTCGCACTGTCATATATCTCCAACATATGTCACGCGTCCATAGAGGAAGAAATGAACATACGTGGGCCGCATGAAACGAACAAGCATTTTGGAATAGAAAATAAATGAACTTAACTAACAATAACGAGTTGCAGTAACATAACCGCCCACCTAAAATAGAATATTTTATGAAAAAAAAAAGCAAATATAAAAATTGAAAAGATATCGAACATAAAGCGAAAAAAAATATATACATATATACATCAACATATGTCATAACTATTGGAGAGGTAATGGACATAATTTAACCACTGATCTCTGCAGTACACCTTGAGTAGTCCGAACAGTAGCTACTCTAGCTATTTTATCAGCGCCAGGATGCAATTTCTCAATGCGTCCAAGTCGCCAGCGCAATGGAGGGAGTTGATCATCTTTTATCAAGACGAGTGCACCTATTGAATAAGGAGGCGAGTTACTATTGAACCACTTTTTCGTTGTTGCAGTGTGTTCAGGTATTCTAAATTCCATCTTTTCCAAAAATCCTGATGGATACGAATTAAAAGCTGCCAACGCGATAATCGACCGATAGATAGGTGTGATAAATCTGGTTCAGGAATAGCAGTTAATGGAGCCAAAGTAAGAAAATGTCCTGGTGTTAGTGCAGATATGTCATTCGGGTCATTACTAAGCGGACATAAAGGGCGAGAATTGAGCACAGATTCAATCTGTGTGAGGACTGTATAAAACTCCTCATATGTCAGGAGTTGATGCCCGATTACTCTCAATAAATGGGATTTGACAGATTTTATACCAGACTCCCAAAGACCCCAAAATGAGGACTAGAAGGCGGATTGAAACTCCACTCAATTTTCTCTTCCAACACAGCGCCCTGCATATATTTCAAAGCTCCTGATAAGCTCCCTGAAATTTGTTCCACCATCACTAAAGATGTGGTTACATCTACCCCTTCGAGCAATAAAACGACGCAATGCAGCAAGAAAAGCATCGGAAGTTAAATCTGACACCAACTCCAAATGCAATGCCTTCGTTGTGAAACATACAAAGAGACATATATACGCCTTTAACGATTTTGAGCCACGAGACCTAGACATAGTTATGAAGTATGGGCCACCATAATCTACTCCGACGCATTGAAAGGGTTTGAGCTGATTAATTCTCAAGGGTGGCAAATTACCCATGAGAGGTTGAGACATTTTGGGATTGACCTTGAAACACGTGTTACAGCGAGAAATAACTTTGTTTATAGCTCGTCTGGCTGATAATATCCAGACCTGTTGAGATAGAAGGAACTGTAAAGTCTGAGCACCTGGATGCAGATATATTTTATGGAAATGCTGAATAAGGAGCTCCGTAAGTCGATGAGATGAAGGAAGCAAAGCTGGGTGTTTGTGATCATAGGCCAGACCAGAAAAAGACAGACGACCGCCCACCCTGAGAACACCGTCTTCTCCAATAAATGGATTCAATTTTCAAGTGATTTAGATATGGGATTTCCCGAGATGAGATTATCGATCTGTTCCTTGAACACAACCCGTTGAACCTGCTTTATAATGAAGAAAAGTGCATCTTTGAGATGAACTGCGGAAAATCTATATATCCTAGGAGCTTTAGAGTTCTTTATGAAGTTAACGAATCTGAAAATGTAAGCTACCACTCTTTGAACCTTGGACAGAGATGAATACCTGGAGAGCAAATCATCAACAAACGATAGAGAAATGAAAGTTGACAAAGAGAGGTGACGCTCTTCTGTTTGTACAAGATGAAGAGAATTCTCTATTTCATCATTTGCGAAGGTGAGATGTTTGGAACGAAGCCAGTCAGGGCCTGTCCACCACAAAGAGCAGTTCAACAGTTCGGTTGGCGTTAAGCCGCGTGAAGCACAATCAGCTGGATTGTCTTTCGATTGAACATGATACCAATTTTCTGTTGAAACTAAGTCCTGAATTTGAGTAGTACGATTGCTTACAAATGTCTTCCATCGATGAGGAGAAGACTTAATCCATGTTAGAGCTACCATTGAATCAGACCAAGCAAAAATGTCATCTATTGTAAAGGTTGATTGGTAAACAGAGGAAACCACATTAATGAGTTTTGATAATAAGAGACAAGCACACAATTCCAGTCTTGGAAGTGAAATTCTCTTCAATGGGGAGACCTTTGATTTACCACCTACGAAAGAGATGTCAATGGAGCCGTCAAAATTGAAAAACTTGAAATATACCACGGCTGCGTAGCCACGCTCACTACTATCTCCGAAACCATGAAGTTCGCAACGATAAAATGATTTCGATGCAAGTTTCGAGGTATCTTTAATTTACCCAATTCGGTTAATTCGGATTTACACTGATTCCAGCGACGGCTAACATCGTCTGGAAGTGTATCATCCCACTGCAAACCTAATGTCCAAAGATGCTGGATCAAATGTTTAGCAAGAAAAGTAAATGGAGAAAGGAACCCCAAAGGGTCGAAAATTCGAGAAAGTTCTGAAAGTATGGTACGTTTGGTACATACCTGAACAGTAGTTTCCGCAAAATAAGAAAATTCGTCCGACGAAGGAAACCACCTCAAACCGAGAATTTTAACTATCGGATCTATATCAAACTCCAAAGAATGGTGATATTGATGATCTAGAGGTATGGTTGAGAGTAATTGAGAACTGTTACTACTCCATTTTCGGAGCTCAAAACCACCACAATTCAATAAGGAAATCAGTTCCTTTTGCAACGTTTTTGCGTCTTCCAAATCATCACAACCTGTAACGACATCATCGACATAAATGTCTGTGAGCAAAATTTTGGATGCTTTCGGAAACCGAGCTTCCTCATCCTTGGCCAACTGTGCCAAAGTTCGAAGGGCAAGAAAAAGGTGCTGGTGCAACTCCGTACGTAACGGTATTCAGCTGATAAGTTTTATGGGTTCCGATGGAAAACCGCCACAATATTCTTTGAAAGTTTCGATGTGATTTTTGAACTAATATTTGACGATACATTTGTTTGATATCAGCTGTGAAAACGAACCGATGAACACGAAAGTTCATCAAAATGGCAATAATATCCTTTTGTAATTTAGGACCTATCAATAGAGCATCATTTAAAGATAAATGACCGGGTACATGAGCTGACGCATCGAAAACAACCCTCAACTTTGTAGATGGACTGTTTGGTTTGATTATACAATGGTGAGGGATATAAAAAGTATTTTCATAATCCGAACTCGTAGCAATTAATGACATATGATCTTTTTCTAAATATTCCTGCATGAAAGTAGAGTATTCCCTGTATATATTCTGATTTTTAATAAGTTTACGTTCAAGGGATAAAAAACGACGTAGTGCTAGAGAATATGTGTCACCGAAAGAAAGTGTTGGCTGATCAGGTTTAAATGGTAATGCCACAGTGTACCGTCCAGATGTATTTCTAGAATAGTTCTGAGTGTATAAGTTCTCACAAAATTGATCTTCTGGTGATACAATGACATTCTCTGAAACTTCTTCAAGTTCCCAAAATCTTTTCAACGAGGAGTTTAAACCTGATTCAGACAATGACAAATGAAAATTGTTAACTGATATGTTAGGTGATTGAATCTTTCCCATGAAAACCCAACCAAACACTGTCTCAAGTGCTGTTGGTTCTAAACCGTTACCCTCGATACGACCCGGTCGAATTATTAAAGAGAATATATCCGCTCCGAGGAGAAGGTCTATTGATTTCGGAATGGAAAAGTTCGGATCTGCTAACTTCTTGTTATGGACACAATTCCAAAACGAATAATTTACGAAAGAACTCGGCATCTCCGCACAAATCTTCGGAATCACGACGGCGTCGAATGTAAATGATGGATTTATTTGACCTGATGGACGAATAGTACATTCAGTGTTGCAATTAGCAGAAGATGAGCTTTCACAAATTCCATTTATCGAAAATGAAGCTTCACAAATTTTCAAGCCTAATCTATTTACACACGATTGAGTTATAATATTTATTTGAGAGCCTCCATCCAACAGAACTCGGACCTTCTGATATCTACCCCAAGCATCACGAATTTCAACCTCAGCGGTTGCCAAGAGAACGGTAGAATTTGAAGAAACATTGGTTAAAACTTGAGCTGAGCCTGAATCCGATGAATTTGCAGCATTGAAATGAAACGTCTCTGTTGAAGCATCATTATCCGCATTATTGCGCATGTGCAACAGGGTATGATGCTTTCCGTGGCAAGTACGACAATTTGACCTTGAAGAACAATTGTTAATCTTATGTCCAGAATGGAGGCAATTGATACACCAATTTTTGTTCTTTACAATCTTGAACCGATCTTGAACAGTTTGTTCCAAAAATGATGGACATTTGTAAATATTATGAGCTAACTTGCAATAATTACAGGTTATACGTTTCTTGAATGATTCAGTTTCCGTTTGAACGAGAAGAGTCGAATTTCTTTTATTCATTGAGAGAGAACTAGATTTCAAAACTGGAGAATTCGAAACTGAATGAGTTTTCGACGGAAGAGAAAGAGCTACTGCCTCCAAGGCTATACACTGATTTGTCAGGAAATTTCGCAAATTGACAAACGACGGAATATCTGTTGAACATTCTTGTAATTCAAAACGTTTGATCGTTGCTGAATCTAATCTCTGAATGAGAATGTGAAATAAAACGAAGTCCCACTGGTCAACGAGTAAACCTAAATTCCTTAATACCGATAAGTTTTCCGCAAAACTTCTAGAATTCGCCTAAGGTCTTTAGCTGAATCACCCTGTAGCTTTGGAACATTACAGATTTCCTTCCAACACGTATTAGCGAGAAGTCTTTTATTTTGATATCTTTCCGCCAATGTCTGAAAAGCGCTTTCATAATTTTCAGCAGTCAATGGAAATCCTTCAACTAAATTTAAAGCATGAGAAGAAAGTGAACTAAGGAGGTATTGAAACTTTTCTATTTGACTCAAGTTAGAATTTTCATGTACCAAACTTTGGAACATATCGAAAAAAGTAGGCCACTCTTTATAATTCCCATTGAAAATGGGCAATACTATCTTTGGAAGTTTAACATTTGGCGAACTAATAGAGCAACTGTCTTGGTTTTTTACTGGAATGTTTACTACAGGAAATAAATTAACATAAGTTGTTCTGATGGTGTAATAATTATCCATGAAGGCTGTTCGAATAACCTTCTCAGTGTCCAATTCGGGTTCTTCGGAAGATACTATCATAGAGACAATAGACGTATGTAAATTTTGAAAGTCCACGAGAATATCGTCAAGTATTTCACATCTTAATTTGAATCTAACATGTAAACTCTCATCAGTGACAGCGAATTGTGCTAAATTGAGAATTTCCTCGAGATCATCAATAACAATTTGACGACGAGCTTTGAGTTGTTTCAATTTTGTCGCCATTATTATTATTCAAGGTATATTGCAGAAAACAATATGAATTTTGTTTTGAGTAATTTCGAAAAAAGAGTAAATAGACTAACCGATTGAAAAGAACTAAATTAATTAATAAAGTAAATAATTAAGATTGAATCTATTAAATTGAAAATCGAGTTGAAAATAAACAAATGAAAATAATGAAATGTAAATAAACAAAAACAAGAATGTCAATCTTTGTTTATGTTTTGAATCAAGGTTATGAGCATAGATGAGAAAAACAAATGAAAGGTAATGAAAGCTAAATTCTTTTAACATGCGCAGATATTAAAGGATTTATGAATGTGTTCGATATCTTATCAAGTTTTCGAGGTCACGTGAATAATGACAGATTGAAATAAATGCAAATGAAAAAACTAAATGAAAAAATTCCAAAATGCTTGATCGCAATAATTTTGAAAACGCGGTTCGAAAATATGCGGCTCAAGAAGGACCAAAATGGCACGACACGGCCTTTGAAATTAAATGAAAGCAAAAGAAATTAATAATGAAATTCTGAAAAAATATGAAAAAATGACTCGAAAGAAAGGCGAATGTTGGAGTATCGACGATTGCGTACCTGTTGGTTTTACAGCACATCAATGTGTCACTCACGAGCGAGAAATAGTCACCTTTTCACTGGCGTTCGAACTTGTAGAAATTAACGAGAAAATTCGAAGAAACGAAGAAAATTCTTGCACTGCACCGAACGAGCGTCGATGTCTGTATTCGAATTACGACTCCTGGTTCGTACTTCCTTCGTCTCGCACTGTCATATATCTCCAACATATGTCACGCGTCCATAGAGGAAGAAATGAACATACGTGGGCCGCATGAAACGAACAAGCATTTTGGAATAGAAAATAAATGAACTTAACTAACAATAACGAGTTGCAGTAACAGTGTCAGTTGGCGTAAAATTAAGCGAAATTTATCATTACGGTTAAATCATAGAGATAGAATGCTTTCTTGATGGGTAAAATAATATACGTTGTCAAAATTTAGAAAAGCACTGACGTAAGTTGTTATGGGAAGGGATTTATAGCTTAGAACAAAACTTGGAGAAAATAATGAGTCGTTATTTTTAATTTGAGATGAAGGCTTGTTCATTCATTATGCGTTTATATTTGTATCATATTGTCCCATAGTACGGAAAAAGACTCATGTTCACTTGAAAAGAGTGTTTATAGATTTATTATGGTTTGTTATTTACTCGCAAGTAGCCCAACAAGAACGCCAAAGCTGATCTCACGTCAGTGCTTTATAACTTTTTCAATATTCAAGCCGTGAACACTATGTAATTCAATTAGTTAATCCTCCTTCGAAATCAATAATGAAAAAACTTCTTTCAATTTCAACTACTGAATAAAAGTAATTCCCATTCCATAGTGATTTTTATACCACATGCATATTAGACATCCAGAACAACTGAATAATCAACTAGTCACGCGGTGGGTTATCGGCCATGAAAAAATATGTGATTTCTTCCATGGGCAATTTAAATATTATATACTCGTAGGCTTATCGCATTTTCGACGTCCACTGATGAATCATCCTGGGTGTATCTTTTGACACTCAAATAATGCAAACATTTCATGCCTTTAAAATCATCGGAAACAGATTATATTTAAGTAAGTTCAACTTCATTTGGCGCCTGTGATACCGATTGAACTAAATAAAATTTTCTGGGACCTCGTTTGATATCTCTTTATGTTCACACTTTCAAAACATCACTGAGAACAAATGAGACCTATTCTGGATTTCAGCCCTTTTCCCGCTCAAATTTCGGTTTTTTGGCGCTCTTGTTCACCCGAACAGAGTGCCTATCATTTTGCCCAAATGTCTGTAATTTTGTAATATCGAGCCGAAAATGGTCTCAATCGATTGGGTTCGACTCCCTGATGAAGAATCCGTGGCAAAAGTTGAGTCTGTCCGGCCGGCCGGCCGTCCGTCCGTATACTCCCTAGCATCCAAACGAGATGAGCTAGAGTTTTCATATTTTCAGAATAAGTTAATTGTCCAAATATCTCGGTCAAGTTCGTTATTGGGCCAAATCCGTCGGATGGTTCAGTAGTTATGAGCATCTGAAATTTTGTTTCCTCAATAACTACTAGAATATCCATCCGATCAAGTTGATACTTGGAATGTTGTTGAAGGAGGCTGAAACGAAACGGCTCGCAAAATTTCGCAGAAATCGTCACGCTAAAAAATTAAAAAAAAAAAAAAATTTCAATACTCAATATCTCCTAAGATTTCACTCAGATTTCAATAAGAATCTGTGTATATATTGAGCTGATCGATATTTTACTCATCCTCAAATTTCATTGTCGTATCTTTTTCCCTTCTGAAGATATGATCACTTTTTTCATTTACTCAAGAGAAAATGAGAAATGTCATGAATTCCCCAGGGCTGTCATCGAATGATCCTCGTCTCAGATCGATATTCGTTTGACGTATTCCGGAGTCCTCTATCACTGTCAGTTGGCGTAATATTAATCAAAAAATTTTTCACTGAGAGAAAATTCGATGTACATGACGTTGTCAAAATTCAGAAAAGCATTGACGTAAGTTTTTACGAGGAGCATCGAACAAAATTGGGGAAAATTATAACTAGTTATCTTTGAATTGAGATATAGGTTTGTTCATTAGGTAGGTTTATTAGGCGTTCATATTTGCATCACATTGTCCCATCGTACGGAAAAAGACTATTGTTCACCTGATCAGACTGCTTATAGATTTGTTATGGTTTGAATATTTACTCGCAGATAGCTCAACAAGAGCGCCAAAGCAATCTGACCTCACGTCAGTGCTTTCTAAATTTTTTCATACTAGACCGACTTAAATTAATAGAAATCGTCATTCGTAACATCATACAATTAAGCATATACGGACGTCTAATAATCGTGGCATGAAAATCTGGGCTAATGGCATGGACGTCGAAAATCGGTACAAAATATATTGCAGTAGCATAGCATTATCCACGGTTTTTGGCGCTCTTGTTCACCCGAACAAAGTGCCTATCATTTTGACCAAATGTCTGTAATTTTGGAATATCTAGCCGAAAATGGTCTTAATCGTTTGGGTTTGGCTTCCTGATGAATAATCCGTGGCGAAAGATGAGTCTGTCCAACCGGCCGGCCGTATCCTCTCTAGCATCCAAATGAGATGAGCTAGAGTTTTCATATTTTCAGAATAGGTTAATTGTCCAAATATCTCGGTCTAGTTCGTTATTGGGCCAAATCCGTCGGATGGTTCAGTAATTATGAGCATCTGAAATTTAATTCCTCAATAATTACTAGAATATTCATCCAATCAAGTTGATACTTGGAATATTGTTTAGGGAGGCTGAAACAAAACGGCTCGCAAAATTTCGCCGAAATCGTTATACTAGAAAATCTTCATAAAATTCCCAAAAAAAATTTTTCAATACTCGATATCTCCTAAGACATTTTTCGGATTCAAATAAAAATTCGTGTATATATTGGGGTGATTTATATCGTACTCATCCTCATCCATTTCATTGTCGTAGTTCTCTTCCTTCTGAAGATATGATCATTTTTTCATTTACTCAAGCGAAAAATAGAAATGTCATGAAGTCCCGTGATTGTCATAGAAAGATTGTCATCACAGATTGATATTCGTTTTACAAATGCCGGGCTCATTCATCAGTGTCAGTTAGCGTAATATCAATCAAAATTTTTCATAATGGGAAATCATAGAGGGAGAATTCGATGTCAATGACGTTGTCAAAATTCAGAAAAGCACAGACATAATATTAATCAAAAAATGTTTCATAACGGGAAATCATAGAGAGCGAATTCAATGTCGATGGCGTTGTCAAAATTCAGAAAAGCAAGGACGTAAGTTTTTAGGAGAAGCCTCGAACAAAACTAAATTATGAGTAGTTATTTTTAGATTGAGATATAGGTGTGTTTATTCATTAGGCATTCATTTTTGCATCACATTGTTCCATAGCACGGGAAAGGACTATTGTTCACCTGATCAGGGAGCTTATATATTTGTTATGTTTTGAATATTTACTCGCAAGTAGCTCAACAAGAGCGCTAAAACAATCTGACCTCAAGCCAGTGCTTTCTAAATTTTTTTCATTTGTGGGTTAATCGAAGGGTTTTTGGAGATTAGGCAACGATTGTAGTGGTGCAATGATGTAGTTTTGATTACTCTAGGATATTGAAAATTGTTCGAAGAAAAAATTATTACAGAATTCGAAAGCTTGTTACTTATGAATGAACAAATAATTCCACTCATTGTCAATAACTGCGATCATTTATTTGATCCATTTGAACTAATGATGCTCCTAATGGAAACATGATACATCCAAGCATATTTCTAATAATATTGAACTACAGATCTTATGAATGCTTGTTATCTCAGTGATACGATCCCAACACGAATTTGTACAAATATTCAAGATGCTTTTATGTACCCAAGTAAAATGTTGCCACATCTCGAATTAATCATTTTTTATTCCAAACAAAAAATAAATATAATTAAGATCTAATTAGCATTTCAATTTATATCATAATTTCCATAGAATTATCATTAATTTGGAAAATTGAAACAATTTTTTCTGAAGAACTCAAATTTTAGTAGTATTTAGCATTGCCAGTTATATATACGAAATAACAGCTGCTTTCAAATTGTGGTTGTGTGATCCTATCTGACCTCAAAAACTCCTAAGTCTCATTGCTAATAAGATGAAATTTCGGAATATTTAGATTATCAATATCCTCTATAAATGCACAAACACTTATTAATATACTTTGTTGAATATATTGAATGAACATAGTTTCAAGTGTTCCAGAATTCTGTTAAGTCACTTCTTTATCAGAAATTCTGAAATAATCTTTATTTCAGCGTTATTGGGAAATACAAATTCGAGGTGCTCGTATCCCCCAAACTACTGAAGGTTTATTGCACAATCTTAACCACGGTATTTGGGCAGTCAATTCTTTTGTCAATCTGAAAATTCTAGCGGGTTTTTTTTCAAAAGTGATAACATGTGCAACTGGGTGATAGTGTTCACTCTTCTTCTATAGGCTAACTGTTCCACTATCAACAAGCGCCAAAATTACCACAAAACCTTTCTAAACTCTCGAAATACTAAGAAATGAAATCAAGATGAATACACAGCCTTTTACTCCAGAAAAATAAGAATTTTAATGGATTAATATTTCAATAAAGAATTCGATCAAATTGCATTTAGTTCTAATTCGTTTTGTTCAAAAATTGCTTCTTCGATGATATAATTGAGAAGAAATCCTTGTAAGTCAAGGAAAGAAAATATTTTGATCCAACATAATTCAAATATTATCATCTGGTGACAAGATATAAAAATTCAATGAACCGGTTGTCCCCGAATGAATAACTGAGTTTTTGGAACACCAAAATAATGCCTCGGATCAGATATTCATCTTTCTACCTCGAATTGTTTGATTAAAAAAAGAAAATATATTACGGACGTCTTTACACCGTACAATAAAATAATCGAACTCAGACTATGATGCCAAACTTCCGGACATCTAATGCTTTCACCATGAAAGAGACTAGATGCATATACCATATACACGAATTTTAGTAGTCAGCGCCCTGTTCGTGAGTTGGTTGAACTAAAATATACGGTTTCCTTCATATTGAGATAAAATGAGGTCATACGTGAAAATTTGCAGACAAGCTGAGGACGTCATATTGATCATAAAAGTACTGAAAATTTGACTTTGGGATTCGACGTCCGTATAGCGGACGTCGTTTACCAGTGGAAGTCAATTGATAGGAAAAACGCAATGTGTGGCTCTCAATGCCGGTTTTCTGTATTATATTATAAATAATATATTATAAATATATATATATATATATATATATATATATATATATATATATATATATATATATTTACAGCCCACCTGTAAACTTGCGTCCGTACATTACGATTTTTACATGTAATTCTGCGTCCACCGCATTGCTGCGTCCGTATACGGACGCAGAAATACAAGTCAATGCTAAACGCTCTGTTATGACGTCATCGTTTGTTTCGTTATAATACGGCGAGGACGTTCCAATGATGAAATCGTGGACTTTTTCTGAATATTGTAGTTCGAACAATTTCCATTTGCGGCGCTGCAGTCGCTCAGTGTATATTCGAAATGCATATTACTGTCACACCATTCCGACATTGGTGCTTCAAAAAACCGGCAACACTGCATTGGGTATCGCCTACGATCAAACCGATATTTCTGCGTCCTTTAATGATTTCCAGATGCGGGTTGTTTACGCTTTTTATATCGAATGATTCAAGGTCATTGAACAACTGCAGTAAAGAAGTTTTGCTCTTATGAACTCGAGTCTCGAGAATAGAATAATTGAGATCTATGATGAATCCCACTTTGCACATCGCGTCGCTTCAGGACACTTGGAGATCGAATGAAATATTCCTTGTATGATCAAGATCAAACTGATGTTACAATA
Organism: Micraspis discolor; assembly: GCA_030674115.1. Classification (NCBI taxonomy): domain Eukaryota; kingdom Metazoa; phylum Arthropoda; class Insecta; order Coleoptera; family Coccinellidae; genus Micraspis; species Micraspis discolor. The sequence goes on along the minus strand of JARTUT010000142.1, from coordinate 33,513 downwards.
ATCTTGAAAGAAATGGTGGAATTTTTAAATAAGATTCGGCATCATTAGCATAGAATTACTATGGTTAACTGAAATGACCGATTCAATGAAAATTGATTGATCATTTTATTCATTCAATACAGATTCGTCAACTAACTTGCTTTATGGTCTACATTATATTATGTTGAGTTATTTTCCGAAGAATGAATTGAATATATGAAGACACTTTTTTTGATGAATGAATGAATTTCGTCATTGACAGGTGATCATTTCTTATGTAGGTATTTTTTTGTGATTTGAATATTTTCTAACAACACCGCGTATTTCGCTAGCCCTCAGTTCTTGAAATTATTCAATTAAATTTCTTGATATTGTAAAATATTTGATTGTCACGAAAACCACCCATGACTCAAAAGGTCGAGTCGCCCTCGCAGTAAGGAGATAAACTGTAAAAAATTTCATTAGTTTTGTGAGCAATTCATCATACTGATTAATTTCGAATAGGATCAGTTAGAACTTTCAATAATTCATTGTTTCACAATATCTAATAAATTGGGAAATATAACTTGTTTTCCTGAAATATTTTTTCGATTGCTATCTCCAAGAGAATATCAATGCACAAAGCGTACTGAGACTGAATCTAAAAAATTTCCTCAAAACCAATGTGACATTTCCATATCTTAGCCCGGTCGCAGCAGGAGCCAGAGATAGTTTTTGTTGACCAATTTTAACCTTAGCCATAATTTTTGTGAATAGACACATTTGGCTGGATTGTAAAGCATAGTGATTGTCAGCTAGGACACTAGGCAGCGGAGGAATTATCGACCTGATCATTAAAAACACGTAAAAGAAATTAGTTTAAGAAAATTTAACTCTGCTGAAATTTATAGAGATGATGGTTTATACAGGGTGTCTACTATAATAGGTACCAAACTTCAGTAGGTGATAGTACAAGTTATCTGCAATAAAAAATGTCCTAAACACTTCGAAAAGTTTATAGTTATCGAGTTATTTAACACTTCTTGGTTTTTCGAAACTTCTTGCTTCACCCTTTAAAAACAAGAATATTTCTGTTATTCTTACAGCTACATCAAATCTGACCATAACATCGCAGAGGGCAGTAAAGGCGCTATAAAATAGGTAGTTACTAATGTTAAAAAAATGTTTTATACCGGGTGTAGTAAAAGGGTATATGTAAAAATTGAAAACAGTGCAAACTTAGTGGTATTTTCTTGTGAGCTGTACCATAGAAAATTGGTGAATAAGTAGAGGTTTTTTCTCTACGAAAAATTAGTACATGTAATAGACTTTTAAACGGTATATCAACTTTTCACTTAACTTTTTGTTTTTCCAACAATATCTCTGTTTTAATTCAGGAAAACATAAAATTCAGACACGCAAAATTTATAACAATTCATCTTTTTCGTACAGAATCCACAACCTTTCGAAATTCATTACGTTTTCGATGCATTGTATCACAACATTCCTGAATTCTGTTGATTAGTTCTTCTCGAACATTAATGCGATTTTTATTCACATTTTCTATCAAAGTGCCCCAAACATAAAAGTCTAATGGGGTATGATCGGGGCTTCTAGGTGGCCATCTCGAGGGACCATATCTTCCTATCCATTTCTCCCCAAAGCGTTGATTCATCCAGTCCCTCAAAATTCGACTATTAAGGGCAGGGCCTCCGTCCAGTTGAAAATAAAGTTGATATCTATCCGCTATAGAAATATCTTCAAGAATGTCATCCATGTTATTATTCAGTTAATTTGTGAATTCATTGAAATTGAGGCGATTGGGAAGTATTACGGGCTTGAATAGTCGCCAATCAGACGTTGACTTTTAATTCATGCTGATAATGAGATATAACAGTTTCCGTTTCCCACATATGGAAATTTCGTAAATATATTATTCCAATTTTACTGAATGTTACCACATCTGTCCATAATATTTGATCACATCCCTACTCTTCCAACTTATTTAGGTACCACCTATAGAATTCTAATGAGACCTCATCATCCACAGGTAACAAATTCTGGACTTTATTTAAATGATATGGGTGTAAATTATTTTGCTTAAAAACTCTGTGTACTGTGGAATGATGAAGCCCTAATGTGACACCAACACTCCGAGTGGGATCTTCTCTAATAGCGCGAAGTATTGCTGGTGCTTGCCTCCAGTGCTGAGCATTTCGACCACCTTCTCTATTTCGTAAACCTCGAAACTAACACTAACATTATCATACTATTAATAATATTTATAACTGTTTTGAACCTACAATGTATTGAAATAAATTATCATAAAATTTGCGTTTTTGATTTTTATGTCTTCCTGACTTGAAACCGTAATATTGTTGGAAAAATAAAAAGTTGAGTGAAAAGTTGATATACTGTTTAAAAGTCTATTACATGTACTAGTTTTTCCTAGAAAAAAAACAATAACTTATTCACCAATTTTCAATGGTACAGCTAACAAGAAAATAACACTAAGTTTGTACTCTTTTCAATTTTTACATTTACAATTTCACAACACCCGGTATGAAACATTTTTTTTAACATTAGTAACTACCTATTTTATAGCACCTTCACTGACCTTTGCGATGATATGGTCAGATTTGATGTAGCTGTAAGAAAAACAGAGATATTCTTGTTTTTAAAGGGGAAAGCAAAAAATTCCGAAAAACCAAGAAGTGTTGAGTAACTCGATAACTATCAAATTTTCGAAAAAGTGTTATAGGACATTTTTTGTTGCAAATGACTTGTACTATCACCTGCTGAAGTATTGTCATTCCTTCATATGCTAACTATCCCTATATAAAGTGGCGAAGATATATTTGTTAGCCCTTCGAATATGTTGAGTAGGTCAACTCCAATCATGAATTTGGCAACACCCGAGAATTGTCGGAATAGTTGATATCATATTAGGTCCTCCGAAATAACTAGATAATGTCAAATAAATATACGGTCTTCCGTATATGGAGGACCCTAACACAATCAATATACTAAACTGAAACTCGCAAACATCACCATTCGGCTGAACAGATCTACCATAAAATTTTCAGATGGACGATGATAGTATCTTGAATGACGCTGGAATTTCTGGATGTATTTTTATATATTTGTCCCACTATTTAGTTCAGCACTTTGCATATCATAGGTCCTCCGGGGTCGCTTCATTGGAGGACCTAACTCAATCGCTCAAACATCACCCTGTATACCATAAAATTTTCAGATGGACGACTGAATGCAATTTACATTTAATTTAGTTCGCGCTTTGATCTCTCCTCGCTCGCGTATACCCTTATGTATATGCAATCAGATACGTCAGAACTTTACAGTGGATAGGTCCTCCGTAGAATTGACAACGTTGCATTCACCAAGAATGAATCCAAATTAAATGAGAATATCGCCTATTCTGCAAGTTTGGCGTGAGCTTGGAGAGATCGCCGAGTAGAAAGAAGTGCGTTCACGATATTTGTCCGACTTTCTTCTTCATAAGCGTAAAGATACTTTACTCTATTGAATAAATAATAAATAATTGAATAAATGTATAGTTGTATAGGGTTATGTTGGTCGCATGTGTTTTTTGTTAGGTCGCAAGGGTTATAAGAATGATTCATTTCGTCATAATTCCTAATCTACTGATGATACATAAAAACTAATAACAGATTAGGAATCCACGCCCTCGATCTGGTAAATAACGAGATCCACGTTTTCTTGAACAAAACATTGTAGTTTTCAATTGGTAGTGAAACTCGAGAAACGTTTTTGTCAATTGACAAATTATCTAATTTCCCCATATCTCTCAAAAAGATAGGGATGCAGAAAACCTAAACACATAAAAATCAACAACGGGCTCTGACTAGTAATCAAGGAAAAATCGTTAATCGAGAAATATAAATTGTAGATTTCCGTCTAGGGAGTTTTTCGCTAATTTTCGGGTCCGAAGTGTCGAGTCGAAAAAATTTTTCACTTTATATCGATGCAGGTCTCGTCATTTACTAAATCGAGGGCGTAGATTTCGAATATAGTTTTTCGTGTTTTCAGCAATTTGGGAAATAATCCACTTTTAGTGAAAAATTTGTCAAAAATTGGTCAAATTTGATCAAACACACAGCTCAGATGAAGCTAAGTAGAAAGATGCTGATTTTTTGGATTCACATCGTTTCTTCATCTATCAAATAATTCTGAAAACGACACCTCTGGTCGGTACCTACCGTTCGAAAGTTACGGTTTTTTCCCAAAGGTCTTTTTCTCGGATAATTCAGATCGCGATAATTTCCTGGATTAATTATTGAAAAAATTAGAAAAGCACTGACTTGAGGTCAGGACTACCGATTAAACGAGAGTAATTTTGCTCTGAGTTCAGTTCAGTACCCACATAAATATTTGCTAAATAATAATAATAATATTTATCTTTATTGATCCATTAAGACTACAAAAGTATAGGACAGATCGGCAAACCAAGGTATAAAGAGATACAGATAAAATAATCTCATATCACAAATCCAACATGGCGTCATTCGTGAATTCCGCCACCGAATTTTAACATCCATCATACAATAGGTGCTTTATTGCCTTCTTGAAATGAAGTTCACCCAATATCTTAATTTTGTTGGAAGATGATTGAAAAAGACGTATGCTCTGATATAAAGGAGAGCGCTCTTATTTAGATTTTGCATGAACTGGCACTTCGAAAACACTGTTATGTCTTGTAGAATAATGATGACGACTCGATAATTTGTGCATAAAGCTTTCATTATTCTTAACATAAAGGAGATACTTATATATACAGGGTGTTCATAAATTGAACGTACAAACGAAAAGGGAGATTCCTTAAGTGATTTTAAGAAAAAAAGAGTCCCATAAACATGGGGTCGCAAACGTTTCGTTTTCGAGATACAGAGTGTTGAAGTTTGAATTTTTTTTCAAGTTTTTTTCTCATAGTATCTACACTTCACGAGATATTCAACTGAAATTTGGCATAGATATTACATTTGAGAGTTCTCACCACGTGAGATTGCAATTTCGATAGATAATCTACAGGGTGATATTTATTCTGGAACACTGCCACCTGTTCTTCTGCAGAACTTTTTTGGTGAGCAACTGTTAATTTGAAAAAATGTTAAAAGAAGCTTTGTTCTTATACTAAACTTTTCGGTCTCATGTAGTTTTGTCGTATCTACCAACGATTTCGAGAAAAAAAATTTTGATCGATTCTCTCGAAATCCTCGTGAAAATCCAAATTATGATCGAAAGGTCAGTTTGTAAGCTGTGGTCAATGAATTCAGTGTCAGTTTTTATGGAAATTTTCCTGATCTGTATCGATGATTCATAAAGATTCGATAAACTCGTATAATCAACACAAGAAATGTATTACAACAGGAAACGTAAAACTAAAAAAAAATCATAACAAGACACCTCAACAAGTAACCGCAAAAGACTGAACTACAGCAATTGTTGAAAATGTCCTCTCCCAACTGTTATACAAGTTTCTGATCTTCGTCTCATAGACGACCGAACTCTTTCAAACACTCCCGGAATATTCCTAACTGTATCAAATGCGCCTATTTTCTCAGTTCTTCTACGGTGTTCACGGGTGTCGAGTATAGTAGAGATTTCAGGTGGCCCCATAAAAAGTAATCTAAACATTTAAGTCTGGGGATCTGGCGGGCCATGACTGAGGACTACCCCGTCAATCCACCTGTTTTCATAATTTTCGTCCAAATACTTTCTTGCCAAAACTGAAAAATGAGCAGGAGCACCGTCATGCATGAACCACATTTCTCGTCGTAGCATAAGAGGTATCTTCCAATAACAAGGCCAAATCGTTTTCTAAAAATGTCTTTTTGATTGACCTGTTAGTCGACCTGGCAAGAAGAAAGGACCAATCAAATCATCACCAATATTACCACCCCCACACATTTTGTGAAAATTGCTCTTGAAAAAGGGTTTCTACTTATCCATGCGGATTCTCCTCAGCTCATACGTATTCATTATGAAAATTGATAATTGAAGTCCTTGAGAAACAGGCTTCATCAGTGAAAAGAATTTGGCAATCAAAATAAGGATTTATGAATAGTCTACTGACGTACCACTGACAAAAACTAACCCTCGGATGAAAATCTCGAGGCAGAAGAGCTTGCACCCTCTGAATGTGATAAGGATATAGCAGAGAATCCAGCAAGATCCGCCAAACAACTTGATGACGTGCATTCAAAAGTGCACCAATTTTTCTTGTACTAGTTCTTGGATGTTGTTCTATTTCGTTCATAACTGCCTCGAGTTGTGGTGTTCTCACACTGCGTGGTCTCCCAGCATTAATTCTTTCCGTGGAAAAAGATCCAGCTTCTGAAAGACGCCTATGAATATCAGAGAACATTCGATGATTTGGTATCACTCTATTGGGATAGCGTTCCATGTAAAGACGCCTAGCTTCTCTTGCATTTCCATTTGCAAAACCATACATGAAATGCATATCAGTCATTTCGGAATTCGTGAAATTCGGCATGTTTTGGTATTGAAATGTGTAAAGGTTCTAATTTCTGATCAAATTATTGTTGTAACAGTCATAAAAATCGTAATGAAAATAGTAGTCTAACTACATTCAAAAAAATAAATAGCTACAAATGCAACCACCTTCACTTTAAAAAAAAAAACAAACGCTCAATAATTTGATGTGTCAAAACTGGCACTGAATTCATTCACCACAGACTACAAACTGGCCTACCAATCATAGTTACGAGAATTTCGATGGAATCGTTCAACATTTTTTCTCAAAATCGTTGGTAGATACGACAAAACTAAATGAAACCGAAAAGTTTAGTATAAGAACAAAGCTTCTATTCACATCTTTTAAAGTTAACAGTTTTCACAAAAAAAAAAAGTTCTGCAGAAGAACAGGTGGCAGTGTTCAGAAAAGATTTCACCCTGTAGATCTTCTATCAGAAATTGCCATGTCACGTAGTGAGAACTCTCAAATGTAATATGTATGCCAAATTTCAATTGAATATCTCGTGAAGTGTAAATACTATGAGAAAAAAATTGAATAAAATTCAAACTTCAACACTCTGTATCTCGAAAACGAAACGTTTGCGACCCCATGTTTATGGGACTTTTTTCTTAAACTCACTTAAGGAATCTTCCCTTTTCGTTTGTACGTTCAATTTAGGAACGCCCTGTATAAATACATGACATGTCAGAATATTATTTGCTATATAATATGGTCGACAAGAAGGTAAATGTGACAAATTGAAAATTACTGGGATTATCCTCTTTTGACAAATCAACACCCTTTCCAGTTCGGTAGATCCTCCCCAGATAAGAACATTATATGCCATGTGTGGATAAGCTATACAATAATACACATTCAAGAGTGAATGCAGGAAAACAAATTTTTGATCTTATTTATGGCAAAATATGAGTTGTTCAGTTATTTACAAACCGAATCAATATGGTGGTTCCATCGTAAGTATTCGTCAATTTGTACTCCAAGAAATCTAGGGAGCCACTTGTAGTTACTGACGAGTTTTCACAAGTGAAGACAGATCGTTTTCCACCGAAATTTGTCAGTTTGAAGTGAATGCATACTATTTTTTCTGTGTTAACAATCAAATTATTCCTACGCCACCAAGTGGTAAACGTTTGAAGTAGTAGGGCTATCAGGTCCTCAAGCTCCCCAAAGCTCCCCGCAGTTACCAAAAATGATGAATCATCCGCGAAAAGTATGATCAAATGAGCAAGAACATAATCCGGCAAATCATTTATAAACATAAACGTGCCTAAAAGTTTTCACTTCAAAAAGAGTTCACAACTCCCAATTCAATAGTATGCTGATCATCTAATGAACGAGTGGGACTCCACGTCAGTGCATGTGGCATTCAAATGATATTCGAAGTTGAAAAATTTGTCTTGGTTCATGTGATTTCTGATTGCCTTTTGGACGAGAGCTATTGGCTTCAAGTGTCAACAATTTTCAATCAATTCAAGTTCCAGTGATTTATCAGTGATTTAGATATTGGGATGGGGATCAGAGTGACAATATGTTGGCGCTTTTCATATTGAAATAGAGGTGAAAAATATCAGTTGAAACCGTTTATTGAAGTAGATTGTTTTTGACAGTACGTCATTTCTATCGAATTTTAATATTTTCCCACTCTTCCGGGTTCGAACCTCACTCTCGAACTGAATTTTTCATTCAATAAATAACCAATAATCTATTATTATTTGTAACTGGAAATATTTTCAACTCTTCTTTATTTGCTGCCAAACTTCTTGCATCTTCCTGCGGCGTAGCACTCTCGCCTTCAAATCTGCCTATCAGCTCTCTTCCTCCATTCTACGGTTCCTCTTAGATATTGCTTTCTGTATAACTCTCATCAAGGTAAATTTTGGTGGAAAAAGACACTTCACTGTAGCTGTTGGGTACATGGTTTTAACAGAAACGTTCATAATCACCTGTGATGGGTCCTACGATGACTGAAAAAGAGCTTTGCCACATTCTGAACATTCGAAATTAGTGCTGAAGGGTTTCTACGTCTGATTGATATAGCCAAAGAAGCACGCCCTTCCCGCAGCATTGGCTACAGGCGTGACATTTGGTTTATCCATGGCACAGAAGGTCTGCGACGATGAGCCTCTTGTCAGGCCTTGGGTAGCCTGGAGTCTTATTACTTATACTCCTTCATGAGCTCTTGGGTTTGTTCACGGCAGAGCCTCGTTTTTGGATAAATGTGCACCACTTGAAAGTGAAGTTAGTATTTCGGTAGCAGGGCTTGAGTTCGTATATTTACCCCTTGCTCTGGCAAAGTAGAAATTTAAATTCTCAGTGGACAATTAATAACTTCACTCATTATAAAAACTTAGCTTAAAATTAATACTACCATCACAGATACTTATAGATGATCACAGTGGTGTGAATCCATGGAGAAATATAATCTGTAACATCATTTTTAGAAAATCTCTTATATCTTCTGGAAATTGAACGCTATGATGATGAAACTTCAACATATACTAAGTACCTATTTTGTTCATAAAACCCAAAATTTTGTTGTCAGTTCTGACTAATAACTGATGAGGTAACGAGTATTGAGAAAAATATTTTGGGATTTTTAAAAAAATGTTCTATCGAGCCGATTCCTTCGAAACTCAACACACTCCTTTCTGCCAACGTTATGTAAACATTTTTTGAGTTTGAAATTGATTAGAGGAATATTCAAGGAATTATTACATGAACCAAATTTCAACGAACTCAACCGAGATATTTAGACAATCAACCTATTCTGAAAATATAAAAACTCTAGGTCCCTTCGTTCGGAAGATAGAAAGTACGCGACCGGCCGGAGGACCAGGAACACTCAAATTTTATCATGGATTCTTCATAAGGAAGTCAAACCCAATCGATTGAGAATATTTTCAACTCGATATTCGAAAATTAAAGAAATTTGGACAAAACGATAGCTCGCTGTTTCACTAGAAACAATGTAACCAAAAATGTAACCTGGTACCATATTTCACGATGTTTCTTCATAACTCAAATCTGCATAAAACATTTAACAACATTTGAAAGTAATTTCCTACTTGGAATCTTTCAGAGCTGCACCATACACTGACCATAGTTAACTGAATGATGTTTATAGGGCGACTATCAAGAGCCGAAACGTAGAATAACGATAAAATAGCGCGCCAAATTGTCGTGATCACAACATCATATGATTGAAAAGATGGCAACCATGTCGGTTGACCTAACCACTGTAAGGTGGATAATATTTACCCTCCGGAGGATCAACAGTTTGCAGTGTAGTAATGGAAGTATACTCGAGGTGGACCTACATACTGTAGTTTGAATGGTTGACCTATGGATAGGAATTCTGAAGGAAAATGAATAAAAAAAGTCACTGATATTTCGTTGGATTCGTATTAAGGACATCAAATTATGTAATATACTTTGAGAATATTCTGCCTATACGCTTTCTTTCTGGTGGAGGATATATGTCTGCGTTTTAGGATGAGGACCTAAATATGGCGGGATGTAAATATATATATATATATATATATGGTTAAGAAAAGACCCACGAATGTACGGAGGGAGACAGCATATTGGTGGAATCAAGATATTGGAGTGCAAAGAGAAAAATACAAAAAATACGAAGGCGACGAACAAGACTTAGAACCAATAACATCCTGGTACGAAGCGCCGAAATGGAGGAGGAGGTGAAGAAAGAGAAAAGTGTCCTGAAAAAACTAATAAGGGACTCAAAGAGCAATTGCTGGAGATCACTTCTCACAGACTTTGAAGATGACATATGGGGCCAGGCTTACCAGATTGCCACGAAAAAGTTTAGCCTAGGAAAACTACCTTTCAATCTGTCGGTGAAAAGAAGAAAGGAGGGTGGAAGAATACTTTGGGGATAGATATGTACAGATGGGATCGGTTCGACACCAATGCTGGATGGGCGCGCCACAGGGGTCGGTGGCGGGACCCACATTGTGGAATGTGGGGTACGATGGTGTCCTCAGGCTCCCGTATGAACCAGGGGTTCAGGTGGTAGCATACGCGGATGATCTCGTGCTCATCGTGGAGGCTGAAACCAAAGAAGAAATGAAGGAAAGAATAAAAAATTCCCTGACGATTATTTTAAGGTGGATGAACTCGAAAGGGTTGAAGGTGGCTATCCACAAGACGGAACTCCTAGTGGTAAAGGGAGGGAGAAGCGTAGACGACCTTAGTGTTGAGCTCCAGGGAACTAAGATCGAACCAGTGAAGGAAATTGAATATCTGGGAGTCATTATAAGGCGAGGACCATCTTTTGGCGCACACATTCAGTATGCCGCTGAAAAGGCAATGCGCAAGGCGGAGATGCTGGGTAGATTGATGCCCAATAATGGGGGTCCCCTATACTATAGAAGGCGGATTTTATGTTCGGTGGTTCACGGCGCATTGCTGTATGCCGCACCAGTCTGGAGATCAGAAATGAGGAAGGTGACCTACAAGAACAGAATGACAAGTATCCAAAGAAAAGGTCTCCTGAGAATTATATCAGGATACTGCACAGTCTCAGCAGAGGCAGCGCAGGTGATTGCAGGTTTTCCGCAAATAGATCTTATGGTGGCAGAAACATGTTTCTTATCCAGGGTGGGAAGTAAACTCCCAGGCAATAGGAATATGGCTAGGAAAAGAACCTTGAGGAGGTGGCAGGATCAGTGGACACGAAATCGTAGGAACTTAGCAGAATGGACACATAAGTTAATAAAAGACCTAGATCTCTGGATGAAGTGCCCACATAAGAGAACCAGCTATTTCTTTACCCAGTTCCTGACAGGACACGGTTCATTTGGAACCTATACCTTCAGAATTGGGAAAACAGCGGACGATAAGTGCTATATCTGCGGGGTACAGGACACCCCAAGACATGTATTTTATGAATGCCGTAGATGGGAAAATCGAAGGACAGAACTGAAACGAAGTATAAACACACTCCCAAGATTTCAGGAACTCATCCCAAGAATGCTAGCAGACGAAACCATGTGGAATACAATTTATCGATACGTCGTGGATGTGATGAAGGAAAAAGAGCGAGAAGACCGAGAACGGCAAGGGGATGAGGAGGGATAGAGGTAGAGATAGATGGTCTCGTCGATGGTATGGGCTAGAGCCTGGTTCCGACGGTATTGTCTGAAGAAAAATATGGGAAGGGGGTTTAGTGAGGTGAAAGTCCCACACGAAACCGCATCATTGCACAGCCCGCTGCGGCGAAGGCATTAGCTTCCCCCTACCCCAAGGCGATAAAAAAGACTCTCTGGGTGGACCTCTCTATCTTTACACTGTCAGGAACACACGCAGGTTTTCTTAAAACTGGCACAATCCCAGACCTCGTCGTCAATAATGTTGTTTTGGGGAAAACTTGTGTTTTTAAAAATTCTACTTCATTTAGAAAACAACTGTACAATCTACAAGCAATGTACTACGTGAAAAGATCAAATCTATATTTTTCATGCATCATTAGACGTCCCTCCTATTCATAATAATTTAGAACAATGAGAGCATTGTGGAGAGGCGTCGCAAACAACAAATTAATGCGATAAGCAATATGCTGACTGACAAAATACAACATGGTAATATTCATTTCCTAATTTATTAATACACTGTTGCAATGATCAGAATGCAGGGTGGATAATATCTAATTATATATATATATTTTTTGAACCTTTGGCTTACAATATTTAGTAAGCAAACAATGAAGCATAAAGAGCAGGGGTTAGTGACGAGGTGTCATACAATTCGGTGTATCACATAAAAGCCTAGGGAAAAAACCCCGGTACAAAAAACCCTGGCTCCCCGCCTAAGTGTGAAAGTACAAAAATAAACTGAAATATATTTTAGGAACTTCTTTCTTCGGGAGTGGTCTTCTATTGATGGAAACAGAGACTTCTTCAAGTTGCCCACATCGAAACTGGAAATAAGAAGACAAAAGCAGAAAAAAGAACTGAATAACAAGAATACGAAATTTGAAAGAGATGAAGAAAACACCCTCAAATTCGCCTTTTTGGATTAACTCGATATTGTGGATCAAGGATTTTTCAACATAACAAGCTAAATCATGAATTTTACTAAGGAGATAATCAATGAATACATAACCTTTTATGGTTCCTCTTTCACGAAGATATTTCTTAGTAACCGTATGTGTCTCTTAGGCCCGGTTGTACAGTCCGAATTCAAGCCTAGTTCAAGACTGAACCCAACTCAAATAAGAAATATCTGTTGTACAGTGCGAGTTCAAGGCTGAACTTCACTCAAACCGACCCTCAAGTTGAACTTCCAAAATCAGGCGCTCAAGCCTTATTCAACAGAAATTTCAGTTCAATCATAGAGTTCAATTTACAATTTATAGGTTATATGTCAAATAGTTGTAGTTGAAAGGCTTGCTAAGGTAGTATTTTCGTGAATGAGTTGTGTTCGTGTTTCACTCAAAAACAGAATTTTTTAATATGAATTCAATAGAAATGGATTTTGTTTATTTTCAATTATATTGCTGTATTTTTCAATAAGATTTATTAAAATGTTCCCTTCGGAGCACGTGAAATTTGCGCTTCGCTTTACGTCTGACATTATTACAGACACTTTTTTTTCAATCACGACCACAACAGCACTCATCAACTAATCTTGTTCAAATAGAACAATTCAAATTTTTAAAATTATATTTGCGCTCTTGTCATGGAAGAATTTTAATTCTTCTTCTTTTTTCCATTTGTCCAAAATTTGTTACTATTCGTATCAAAAACGCATGTCTCAAAGGAAGCGACGTTGCCATTTTCTGAAGAATTGTACTCAAGGAAAGTTCACTTGAACTCGCCTCAAACATAACCTGTACAACCGGATGACATATCTGAACCTGGCTCAAGAGTGAACCGAGCTCAGTTGAGCTTCGAATTGAGTTGTCACTGTACAACCGGGCCTTAAAGGAGTATAATTTCAGTACCTAAGTCCTTTGCTAGTTTAAAATTGTAATCAATCTTGTCTTCAGAAATAACTCAGAAAATGAATCATTTTCAAAGGAAACTAGTAATCAATCCAGTAGCTCATCTAATTCGCTACGGGGATCAAATCCGGGAGGTATTATATAATTAATCAAATTACAGAAGAGGACATATTGCGGTGAAGTTAGATAAAAAATAAAAATAATGGGTGAAACCGTAGGAGTGCAGAAAATATCAGAATTGGATGGAAGCATTGGAAGCAACTCAAAGCTTGAGCTAGATTTTTTTCGAGCAACATGATGTAGTATTACACATCTATTGAAGGCTTGGGTAGGTGACATATGGTTTAATATTAAGTATTCCGTCATAAAACCTCTATACGAAATGCTGGCAGCTTCGTCTTTCATAAGTCTAGTCTCGAGTGATGAATACGACTCAGATGATCTGTGTAAATTATGAAAAAGGCGAGGACAGGGATCCTCGAACTTAAAGGTGAAGAAATGATATATCCACCATTTTCATTACGTGAATGAGTAGTGAGAAAGTGGCTTTCGACGTAATCTTCGACAGGATCAAGAAAAGAGACATCGGGAACCCCAAAACTTGTGTAAGTGAATACATCTATACAAATATCTCTATCTTCTTACCTTCAAAGCACTCATGCATTTTTCTCCTTAAAACTTCGCTGTCACTTATTAAGCCAAAGGAAGTCGCAGAAATTGATATCATCCGAATGGTCTGTTGAAGCTACAAAGCTTTGTATATCTAACGGAATGTTCCAAAAACCATTCGCCACATAGATGTGTTTTAGAAAGCTGAAAATACTTTTGCATTACTTGAATATTTCGCAGTTTCTTCAGATGTAGTAGTCTGGAAATGTTTTCTATAAACTGCTTGGTTTAAAGCAGTTGGATCCATGCACAAACAAAAATTATCGTTTGATTTACTGACAATTACTAGAGAATAATATTTTGTTTGACCAGTTATAACGGGTCGTTATATTTACAATAAAACTAAACCGAATGGAAATAAAGCGAAGAATGAATCGAATAATACACAAAAGAACAATGTGTCATGTGGCGCAGATTTTGATAAGGAACCTCTTCGATCACGGGCATTCTCTATTCACGTGTCGAGATATACACTGAATTTGGTTAATAAATTGTGGATTTTTGGAAAATTTGGATTGTGTATCGCTAAATAGCGGATATAAACTCGATTCGTGTATTGATTGATTAGATTAATTCGTAAACTGACGGATTGAAGGAGAATTTTGTGCAAAAAGGATCAGAACGATGTAAGTTTCATTTATTTGTTGGTTTCCATTGGTTGTTTGCGAGATTCAGCTTGTAATTTCCTTCTCTATTTATTGTAGCCTTTTTTTGATTGGGTCTGGGAATAACTTTTGGCAATAATTGAACGACACTGTCGATTACCGGAGCCATAATATTTTGGAATTCTCGAAGAGACCGTCCACCATCACCTGGACCTGCATTCGCTGGATCCTAGTTTACGCACTCGGCCGCTAGTCAAAGGTCGTATGAATTTCATTTATTGTTTACGCCTGAAATATATATTTCCGGAAAGATTGACAAGAATTCAGCGAGGGAGTACAATCGAGTTCTTTCGTGTTTTGATTATCGGTTTTTTGTTTCCTAATTGTGTAATTTTGTAGGAGCTAGGTTCTTAATATCTAGCATTTGTATTTACCTGCGATATTAATTCTATATATATATAGATATCATGTGTAATTATGTTGATGTATAATCAATTTGATGTACAGGGCGGACCATTAACGTATTTCAAATTATTTTGTTTTTCTATGAGAACGTCTTATCGGAATAAAGCAAGTTTGGCCAATCTTCTTTGTCTGGGATTTATCATTTGTTAAGATTTAGCTTCAATACCGTTAATGTCACGCATTTTCATTCATTTAAAATTTCTCTGATTTGTAAATATTATTGCGGAGTTATTATAGTAGAATATAGATCAAGGTTTCTTGACTTTTTATTTCTCGGTTGATCCAACATTTTTGGGTATTCGAAAAAGTGATCATTTCACAATTTAGATCTCTTATATCCAGATAGTGAGCGTGATAGTTTAGAGAAAAAATTGTGTAGCGCCTCCGGTTTACTAATTGGTATATTTATTGATTCTGTTGGTCGAACCTACCCCATCTCGACTGAGTTGCTGGCCTGTCACGCTTACGAAAGTTGTCACCTGCTTAACCCAGTATTGGATTCATTTTATTTTATTTTAATTGGTGAGGTTTTTAATTCTTTTAATATAATAGGGAAAGAATATTATTGTTTTTTTTATTGTTAGTTTGAGGCGTAACAAATTTTGGCGCCCAACGTGGGGCAGTTATAAAAAAAAAGGCTGTTAATCAAAAAGGCTGTTCACAAAAAAAAAAAAGCGTGTTTATTGGAGGGACGTGTTAATTCTAGGGCGACATTTTTTTTGTTGAGGTACTTTAGCTTTCGGATAGTTGGGAGATTCATTTTTTTTTCAATATTGTTGTATTGTGATATAATCTGTATTTGAATGTTTTTTTATTAGGACAGATAGTTCACAATTAATATTTTAATAGTTGTTTACTCTTATTTTTGTTGTCGATATGGCCAACATATCCAATATTTCTTATTATAAATTAAGTATAAATCGCTTATCACAGGACGAGTTAATTTATGAACTGTTGGTAAGGGGTATACCTCATCAGGGCACCGTAGAACACATGAGAAAATCCTTGAGAAACATTTTAAGGTTAGAAAAGCAGGGGAAACCTTTAGTTTACCCCGAGTATAAATTCGATGTTAATGAAGAATTAACTACCATAGGAAGTAAGATTCTAGATACTGCTGGTTTAGTTGAGAGTTTTGAGGGCGACGGATGCTCATCCGAGTACGATAAGATCAAAACAAAAATTCATCATTTGCTTGGTCGTACGAATCGAATTAAAACTAGTGATTCAGAACAGTTAGGCACTCGAGGTGAATACATTACTAAGATTCTGGAATTACTCCACTCTTTGGAAGTGAGAGCTGAAGTAAGTTCATCCTCTTCTGATGATGAAGATGTGACATCAGCACCTAAGACTGCGTTGAGTCCTCCTAAGGCCACTTCCAGTCCCATACGGCATAATAGCGCTCCATCGGCTTCTTCTAACGATTTTGGTAGATCTATACCAGTACTCAAATGGGATTTGAAGTTTAGTGGGGACAGAAAAGATTTATCGGTAAATTCTTTTATTGAAAGAGTCGAGGAACTTTGTTTGGCACGAAATGTCAGCCATACTCAACTGTTCAATTCAGCAATTGATCTATTTTCTGGGAAATGTTTGCATTGGTTCCGGATGATTAAGAAGTCAGTTAACGATTGGGATCAACTGAAGGCAAAGTTACGTGAAGAGTTTCTTCCTCACGATTACCAGGTGAGACTATTGAATGAGATTCGAAGACGAACTCAGGGCAAGGATGAATCTGTCAGTGTTTATCTCTCCATCATGGATAGTATGTTCTCAAGATTAACATACCAGATATCGGGTGAAGAGCGTTTGATGATACTTCGTAGAAATTTGTCTCCGGTCTATCAGGAAAAGTTAAGCTTAGTGGATATAACTAGTGAAGATGAATTACTTAAATTGGGTAAACAAATTGAGAAAAGCAAATGCTTCGTTGAGTCCTACCGCCCTCCTTCTAAGTGCAAGGATGACGTTGAACCAGACTTGGCGTATGTGGAGGTGGACTTCAGAAAAAATTTGAACATAGTTTCAACTCACAAAGAAAATTCTGGCGCCCAGTGCCATACTGTGGACTTTGGTTCTTCATCTGGATCAAACTGCTGGAATTGCGGTAAAACTGGTCATCTAGCGGTCAGTTGTAGAGCACCTAAACGAAAACATTGTTTCAAATGCGGAAAATTGGGGTTTACCAAGTTTACTTGTCCACAATGTAGGAATTCTAGTTCACCGTCTGCGGGAAACGAGAGGGTCCGGCGTTGAAACAGAGTCGCGTGGCGTCCGGATACCTTGATGAAGCGACCAAACTGAATGCGGTAGACTATAAAAATTCGATTGTAATAGAGTATATTTTAGCTCATAATGAGGGAGATTCTAGACCTTATATAGAAGTAACTATTTTGGGAAGAAAATGTTTGGGACTACTGGACTCTGGGGCACATAGGACAATTATAAGCGAGGATTTCTTCAAATCATTGAGTAAACTTGGGGTAACACTGAATAGAAATTCAAAAGTGTGGTGCACCGTAGCAAATGGAGAAAAATGTTTGACTTGGGGTTCGATATGTGTGCCATTTGTTCTTAAAAATAAAGTGAAGGTTTTGGAAGTTTTGGTGATGCCAAATCTCAATCAATCTTTGATTTTGGGCTTAGATTTCTGGCGGGAGATGTCAATAATACCTAACTTAAATACTGGGGAATGGAAGTTTCTGCCTGATTCCGAATCACATGTAGCGGTAAATGCTATAGTAAGCAGATCAGAATTATCAGGAGACCAACAAAGTAGACTTGATACAATGCTTGATACCAATTTTTCACAGATGGGTGATAAAATAGGATGTACATCTTTAGTAAAGCATAGGATAATCACTGATTCTCCACCTATCAAGCAGCGAAGTTATAGGGTTAACCCCATCATTCAAAAGATAATTGACACCGAAATTGATCGAATGTTGGAAGAAGGTATCATAGAGAAATCTGACAGCGCTTGGTCCAGTCCAGTTTTAATGGTTCCTAAAAAGAACGGTTCATATCGTTTTTGCGTGGATCTACGACGGTTAAATAAAGTAATGCAGAGGGACGCTTACCCCATTCCTTTCATGTCGTCTATTTTGGATAGACTTTCTAATGCACGGTATCTCTCGTCACTTGATATTAAGACAGCGTATTGGCAAATAGAAATGGAAGAATCTAGTAAACAATATACGGCATTTTCTGTGCCATCACGTGGCCATTTTCATTTTAAAAGAATGCCATTTGGACTCCACAACGCACCAGCCACCTGGCAACGTCTAATCGACCAAGTATTAGGACCAGAGCTTGAGCCTTATGTATTTGTTTATCTGGATGATGTTATTGTGTGTACTCCAGACTTTGAGACTCATATGCGTGTGTTGTCCGACGTTTTTCAGAGGTTGCTTAAGGCCGGTCTTACTCTGAAGAGGGAAAAATGTCAGTTTTGTATGTCGGAATTGCGCTATCTTGGAATGATCGTTAATCGAGATGGCTTAAATGTTGACCCAGAAAAGATCCAAGCAATCCTTCAGATCAAACCACCGTCCACTGTCAAAGAAGTGAGGTCATTCCTTGGTATGGTGAGTTGGTACCGAAGATTTTTACCAAACCTTTCAGAGTTGATTGCACCCTTTGCGGCGTTGATGAAAAAGTCAACAAAATTTTGTTGGGATGAGGCATGTGAAAAATCATTCGCAACCATCAAGAGCTTGCTTGTTAGCGCGCCAATATTCAATTATCCTGATTTTGAATTACCATTTGTTATCCAAACAGATGCGTCTGGTTTTGGGATTGGTGCTGTGTTGACTCAGATGCATTCAGATGGCGAAAAAGTCATTTGTTACATTAGCCGCAGTTTGACTCGACAGGAGCGAGCCTACTCTACTACGGAACGCGAGTGCCTTGCAGTGATTTGGGCCATAGAAAAGCTCAGACCTTACTTGGAGGGGACCAGATTCACTGTAGTAACTGACCATCACAGTCTCCTATGGTTGAATAATTTAAAAGATCCCTCGGGTCGTTTAGCTCGGTGGGCTTTACGTCTTCAATGTTGGGACTTTGAGTTAGTACATCGTGCTGGGAAAGAATTAGTTGTACCGGATATGTTATCTCGGTCGGTTCCTATTATTGATTCTCTGGAGTTGGGACAGCAATCCGAAAGTCGGGACAGGTGGTATCTAAAGTTGTTGAGTTTAGTTTCTGATTACCCAAGGAAATACCCTAAGTATAGGATACATGATGGCAGGCTCTTAAAATATGTCGAGGGCTCGTACCCTGAATTAGGCAATGAGGACGAGAAGTGGAAATTGATAGTTCCTAAGGAAAACAGACGGGAGCTGATCTCGGGGCATCATGATCACCCTACTTCTGGACACACGGGTATTTATAAAACTTTTATGCGACTCAGGTAAAAATATTTCTGGCCGAAAATGCGACATGATGTTAGCAGGTATGTCAAAGCCTGTTCTGTTTGCGCTCAGTATAAACCAGAGCAAAGTAAACCCTATGGACTTATGTCTACTCGTTTGGTGGCGGTTAAGCCTTGGCAAATTATAAGTATGGATTTGGTGGGACCCTTGCCATCCTCAAGAGGATTCAAGTATATATTGGTGATCACCGACTCTTTTTCTAAGTTTTCTTTTATGACTCCTCTGAGGGAGGCTACGGCGAAACCTATTGCGAAATACTTAGAAGAAAGTGTATTTCTTATGGTAGGAGTGCCTGCCACCATTATTGTCGATAATGGTACCCAATTTACCTCTGCAATCTTCAGGGAATTGTGTGATTCTTATGGAGTTACCATATGGTTCAATGCTCGTTACCACCCTCAGGCTAATCCTACAGAGCGGGTTAATCGCACCCTCAAAGTGATGCTGGCATCCTTCGTGAGAGATAATCATAATACTTGGGTAGATCATTTACAGAGAGTCGCATGTGCAGTACGCACTGCAGTTCATGATACAACCGGTCATACTCCGTATTTCATCAACTTTGGTCGTGAATTAGTGTTGTGTGGTACGGACCATAATCTGCTTCCGGACACCAAGCCCCTGGAGCCTACAAGTAGGATGAAGGCTTTCGATAAACTTTTCAAAGATGTCCGTCAGAAGATCACGAATGCTCACGAACGTAGTAAACGTTACTATGATATGAGACGTCGTCCAATAGAATATAAGGAGGGAGATTTGGTTTGGCTTAGGGATCATTCTTTGTCCGATGCTTCAAAGAACTTTACGAAAAAGTTTGCCACAAGATATATAGGACCGTATAGGATACAGAAGAGAGTATTCTATCAGACTTATGATTTAATTGGGGACGATGGGAAGTCAAAAGGAGTGTATCATGTTAAAGATCTGAAACCTCATCAGGAAAATTCCGTGGACGAAATTTTCTTCGGGTCAGAGGGGGAGTTATAACGGGTCGTTATATTTACAATAAAACTAAACCGAATGGAAATAAAGCGAAAAATGAATCGAATAATACACAAAAGAACAATGTGTCATGTGGCGCAGATTTTGATAAGGAACCTCTTCGATCACGGGCATTCTCTTTTCACGTGTCGAGATATACACTGAATTTGGTTAATAAATTGTGGATTTTTGGAAAATTTGGATTGTGTATCGCTAAATAGCGGATATAAACTCGATTCGTGTATTGATTAATTAGATTAATTCGTAAACTGACGGATTGAAGGAGAATTTTGTGCAAAAAGGATCAGAACGATGTAAGTTTCATTTATTTGTTGGTTTCCATTGGTTGTTTGCGAGATTCAGCTTGTAATTTCCTTCTCTATTTATTGTAGCCTTTTTTTGATTGGGTCTGGGAATAACTTTTGGCAATAATTGAACGACACTGTCGATTACCGGAGCCATAATATTTTGGAATTCTCGAAGAGACCGTCCACCATCACCTGGACCTGCATTCGCTGGATCCTAGTTTACGCACTCGGCCGCTAGTCAAAGGTCGTATGAATTTCATTTATTGTTTACGCCTGAAATATATATTTCCGGAAAGATTGACAAGAATTCAGCGAGGGAGTACAATCGAGTTCTTTCGTGTTTTGATTATCGGTTTTTTTTGTTTCCTAATTGTGTAATTTTGAAGGAGCTAGGTTCTTAATATCTAGCATTTGTATTTACCTGCGATATTAATTCTATATATATATAGATATCATGTGTAATTATGTTGATGTATAATCAATTTGATGTACAGGGCGGACCATTAACGTATTTCAAATTATTTTGTTTTTCTATGAGAACGTCTTATCGGAATAAAGCAAGTTTGGCCAATCTTCTTTGTCTGGGATTTATCATTTGTTAAGATTTAGCTTCAATACCGTTAATGTCACGCATTTTCATTCATTTAAAATTTCTCTGATTTGTAAATATTATTGCGGAGTTATTATAGTAGAATATAGATCAAGGTTTCTTGACTTTTTATTTCTCGGTTGATCCAACATTTTTGGGTATTCGAAAAAGTGATCATTTCACAATTTAGATCTCTTATATCCAGATAGTGAGCGTGATAGTTTAGAGAAAAAATTGTGTGGCGCCTCCGGTTTACTAATTGGTATATTTATTGATTCTGTTGGTCGAAGCTACCCCATCTCGACTGAGTTGCTGGCCTGTCACGCTTACGAAAGCTGTCACCTGCTTAACCCAGTATTGGATTCATTTTATTTTATTTTAATTGGTGAGGTTTTTAATTCTTTTAATATAATAGGGAAAGAATATTATTGTTTTTTTTATTGTTAGTTTGAGGCGTAACACAGTTCATCTGATTTTGTTTTCAATCTAGCACTAATACTGAATGGAACTTCTTTGCATGCTTGAACGATAGGTGATATATTTTTATCAATTTTTTTGAGTACTGACCTGGAAGACAACTAATTCCTGCTAAAACTCCTTTATTATCACTCAAAATATTCGATTCTACATAATTCAACATTTTAGCATCATTCAAATCAATAATTGTTTGCTTTCCAGTTCTATTTCTAACGATATGAAAGTATATTTCATGAGATTTTTCTTCAAAACAACAATCCAAATATGCATTTTCAATTTTAATTACATTTGAAGGTTCACCAGTATAGTACTTCATTAACTTCTATCTTTGCTCTACTCTTTGACGAGAATACATATAGAAAATAATTCATGTCTCAAGAAACATTGTACTGTACCTCTTAATGAGGACTATCGAGGTATTCACTTGCTGAAATTGTCTGTAAAATTTAAAAGCCTGGAAGAACTGCACTATGAAACTTTCGAATAACCAAGTTCACTCACACGAAGAGAAGAACAAAGAGCATTCTGGATTAATTCGAGGAAAGAACACGTGTTATAAATCACATTTTTATGTAAACCATCGATCCAATCCAGAGGCTTACTGTTCCTTACTGAACAGCGTGACACTTTTTCAGCCAATAATAACGGGTCCCGAAGGTATCAATTGAGATCGACCAATCAGAATTTATATTGAAGGGTAACAACGGAATTTCTGACAAAATGGCTGATAAAAAAGAATAAAGCATAAACTATGAAACTTATTGTTATAATTCGAGCATCCTGACTATGAATACGAACTTTCACAAAATATCGTTCTTTTTGGCTTCTGAGTTACTGCAGTCAGAATCTTTCGAAACTTCAGCATTGAATTTTAAATTTTGAAATTTGTTGTTCCAGGATGTTGATTGAAATATTTCACTAAGTAGAGAGGAGTGTATAACAAATAATTACAAACTACCATAAACTGTTTATCTTGAAATACTGAGTCTTGCAGTTATCGGTGAAGTGGTTGCAAAACATTGGAAGACAAGATTTGAAGGCGAAATCCCCAGAAGACAATCAAGATAACATTTCAGGCCTGAGGATTTTATCCCTTTCAATAACAAAGCAGGAAGTCTTCTTAAATCTGATATCGAACCATCTTTATTTCTGAACCATGATATGCGAACTTAGGTATGCTTTTGATCTATAATTTGAAAATTTAATTACTCAATAATCTTACTCAGCTAGTTTCAACTTGATTATATAAATATCTTTCATAGATGAATTAATGTAGAACTGTGAAACGTCAATAATGTTATTTTTGGCGCTCTTGTTCACCTGAACAGATGCTTTTGTTCTACTTTCGATTTTTGAAAAAGTGGTATCAATTTTTGTTTGGACCTACTGATGAATAATCTTCAAAATCGATTCTGCCGTCCGTTTCAACTTGATTATAACGGATGAAAAAGTCTTTCATAGATGAATTAATGTTCGTTATTCGAACGGCCGAAATAGGTCAATAATGTTTCAACTGACACTGTTCAAATCGTTTTTTATTTTTTCAGACGTATACTACCACTCTCGACTCAGACAAGCTAATAGTTCTGGAACATCTTTAAATAATTGAAAACAAGGAGAATATCTCAGATTTCTACGGAAGCTTCGAACATCTTTTGCTGATACGGAAGAAATGCAACCAATCACAAATGCTGTAATTAAAGATTTATCATTATTACAATAATGCACATCAGATTTCTTAATGCTATTATTCAGATTAAATGCTTTTCTTATCTGGTAAAATAAACTGCACTTATGTTCTCTTATATATTACAGTATAATGTCAATAATTCATAATTCACATCTGTATATGCCATTTTTTTTTTCATATTATGATAATTGTAAGGTAGCCATATCATGATTTATTAATTAATTTGAACGAAAATGCCAATTTACAAATTACTTTAATGATAAAAGTATCACACATCATTTTTGGAATCTATACTGTGTTTTTAATACATTCATGTTATTCACTCTAATCGTATCGTGATTGTCAGTCCACATATTTCGCTTATACTAATTAAATTTACAGTCGAGATTCAACTAGATTTCATTTCCTTTTGACAAAATAATTTCAGGAATCCATTGTAATTGGATTTTCTTTGAACTTGAATTATTGGAAACTTTCATTTTAATAACTTAGTTAATTCCAATCAGGTTGGAAATGAATTAGTTTCCATTAATTCAAGTTCAGAAAAATATGCAATTGGAATTTCTTTATTTCGAATAGCCCGTCAATACCCCTCATTTATCTTCACCAAAATTTTACCTCCTCTACACTTTTTAGTTTGGCTGACGCTCGCATCAACCGTGTCGCGTTGTTGTTAAAATGAGTGACAGTTCCCAATCTATCTACATTTATTTATCTATGATTCAACCTATCGATTTGAGTGTCAAAATGCACAGACATGCAGAGATATGGAAATGAAGTTGGCCGATGATTACAGAAGTCAATCTATAATTAAGAAACGATACATACAGCTCAAAGGGGTTTTAAAGAATACAGCAAATTTTCAACACACTCCATGGCATAGATGGCTTTAGGGCCTTTCAACTATGTGCCATAGTTAAGGTAAGCTGGTGAGAATCCGGTGAACTGTTATTTGGCAGTATCGAGAGCAAAGGTAAGTTCCTCAATCTATTCATCCCAATTTCTCTGATCGTTCTCATAGAACTGAGCTATCATGGAATTCAGAGTGCGTTTGACTCTTTCAACAGAGTTACTCTGGGGGTATATGGAGGAGTGAAACGATGGGCTATGTTCAGGTCTAGAAGGCTATTCTTAAACAAGTGACTCTTGTACTATACCGCATTATCTGAGATTACCACGTTTGGACATCCATATCGCAGTTTCACCTGTTCATAGTGTACTGAATAAACGGTTTTTGTGGTCGCTTTCCGTAAGGTATGGCTTTCTGCACAGTTTGAGAACCTATTTTGTATCACCACAATGTAGGCGTCGCCTTTTTGGATCATGGTAAAGGTCCGACCAGGTCAGTGGAAATCTCCTTTAATGGCGCTCTGCCATTTTGAGTGTCTGCAATTTGTCTGTGAAACCTTGTAACGCTGACATGATGGGCAGCCCTGACGTATTTTGCTGCATCTTGAAACATGCCTGACCAATGTTAATTCCTGATGATCTTGGAGATCGTCTTAGTGATCTCCCACGTATCCGGCATACTCAGGGACATGGTTTCTTTCAGAACCTCCTTCCGCTTTTCAGTGGACACACAGAACTTCCATAGTTATCCGGATCCAACTTCATGGAAGTTTGAAGAGCTCTTGAAATGCCGGTATAGATTTCGTTCATATACTGAGTAATCATGGAGGTTTTCTGGCTCTTTAGCTCCTCTTGAAGTTTTTTATTTTGTAGCATTTGCAGCGTACATCGAGGTTAAGGGATGTAGATTGTCGAATCCAAGACGGACAGTCCTAAAGTCGAATTGTTGAAGGAAAACTGACCATCGGGCGATTATTGCGGATAAGGAATTGGAAGAGTTCAGCCATTTCAAACTCATATGATCGTTGATGCCCCAGATATAACCAGAGGTGACTACATGTCCCAGGTATTTCAAGCATTTCCGAACAAATCCTTCTTCATAAATTTTTCTGGATTCAGAAACTCCATCAAAGTGGGTTTAGGCATCCTTCATAGATACCTGATTTGGTCTTCACCCCATTTCCATCGCTGTTTCTCTTCTAACAGCAGAGTAAGTGGAGATTCCCATCTGGGAGACAAAAAAGCCAGTACTTTCCCCATTCTTCCTCCTGTCGAAAATGGGTAGGACGACGAAAAGAACTCATTCTTCCTCCGGGGTAACTGTGCACGCTCGATCTCTCCTTCAGCCAGCATACAGTCAACATCCTCGTTGAAAATCTTTCGCTCTTTCGTGTTTTGAGGCCGGTACCCATGTCTGGTTGGTGCTGTACCAGGTTCAGCCTTATTTTATGTTCAATTAGCTCGGAAGTTCTTCTAAAGCTCTCAAATTGTTGGAGCTCTTCCATTAGGAACATGTTGAGTTTAAGTTTCTGTGCAGCAGTCAGACCGAACAAGTGTACGCTGATGGTACAGAGTTCACAGGGTTGGTTTGTAGAAGCACCGGTTGAGTTATAGACCTACCTTTGAGAAAACACTGAGAAGTTCTGAGGTCGATGGAGAACCCATATCGCGAGAGAAGTACATTCCCATAATAATGTCCACGAACAAATCGACCACCAAAAGGAACTCAAAATCAGGCAGGGTATAATCACCAACCCTGGCCTTTGTCGTGTAACTTGCGTAACTGCTCCTGATCGGTACTCCCTTAATCCTAAGTTTTTTCAGCTTTTCTGCTGCTTCCTTCCCGCAGAAACTTTTTGCGGCTCTAGTGTCGAGCAGGACTCGGTGTGGTTTTCCGTCCACATAGATTTCGATTATTGAACGATTATTGGGACATGATCAACTCCATCTCCATATTCCTCTTCAGAATCTTCCGATCAGGAAAGAATTCCTTCTTTATGGCATCTAGAGCAAAAGAGCTTTTGTGGTCTTTGAGACTCCCGGTGCATTTGTCTATAGCCTCCACAACGAAAACACTGTATTTCAAAAGAAAGCCTTTTCGATAGTAGGGCAGAGTTTTCTGTACGGTGGTTAGTTGATAATCTAAGACTGATGAAGCCTAACTGAGGGACTGAAGTCTCACCGTTCTTGTGGCCGGGGATTGGTTTCTCCTCCCGGTTCGATCCTGTCGGCTTGTTTCAGCGACGGTATGTCAATGGTCAGTAATGGTAATGGTATGGGTGTTTCCCCGATATTCACCTGATAAGCAGCCGGAAGACGGTTTTGCTGAAGAGAGTGATAGGTCAAATGCATTTCACCTATGACTTCCAGTCCTGAGGGTGTCTTCATTATATACTAAAAGTTAATCAAGAAGAATTAATTACCAGTGGAGTCCATTAGGAGGCGGTATATCCGTAGGGAGGGCAACTAGAAAAAAAATTTATGGAAACTTGTCATCTTATTCGTGAGATCCCACACATTTTTGGGACACCATGTTTCCTTCGTTTTCTCTCACTGGATCGAGCTGTGATGTCTCTATATCTTGATATTCTCATTTTGTGAGTAACATTAATGATTATAATGTTCATGTGTTTCACCATTGTCACTTGTCTGTTACCTGTTGTATATATTTTATTGATGATTTCAGATTTAAATCGACACTAGGCCTTATTCTGAGAGATGATTTTGTTTCATAAACCTGGTCTTCTCTCAAGTCATCCATCTGAAATATCTATCAATGAGAGTCTTAAATTTACACTTTCAATAGAATCAGAGGCGTAAACTTTTTCAAATTTTGAGTATTTGATGACAAGCATTTCACTGGTTACTTAGATTCTAATTTATAAGATTTTATATCGTGATTCAAACAAGCTCAACAGAAAAAAAGGGAAAAACAATGAGAAATTTATTGGAAGAAAATTTGTTTATTTTTCTTTTCAATTGTGAAGTTTTTATTTAGTATCAGTCAGTTTCAAAGTTCGGCTAAAATTTTTGGAACAAGAGCGCAAAAATTTCAACCGCACGCCAGTGCTATTCAAAATTTTTTCTGATGTCGATCAAGCAGCGTGTTTTTTTTCGAAAATTGAATGATATGAAAAGTTGTCGGTGGCGAAGTAATTGATCGTTTTTTTTCTTACGGGTTGTATGCTAATTAATTACACACAATCCTCTTGGAACAATGTCCAGATTGTCTCGAAGTTTCTATTTATCAAAAAAAAAATATATATATATATACTTGAATTTGAGGCGCCTCGTAGATCGACATATATCAAGCATAGAATTTTGAATTTTCTTTATAGTTTAGTTGGGGACGAAGAAATCCATTAGACTTAGATCAACATAGTTATAATCGTTCGTTAATGGGATAACCATTTTTCACAATCTTCTCTTGAGGACAATTTCAGACCACCAAGAGTTTCAGACATGGACAAAAATATATGATAATCGCTTGGTGCCAGATCTGGACTAAGAGAGAGATGCATAAGAACCTACCAATCAAGGTCCCGAGGCTTCCGGCAGGTCCTCAAAGACGTGTGAGACTTGACTCGGATTTCCCCCTTCCTCAAAGCAAAATTGTAAAATGTACCGACTGTTTTCTTTGTTCAGCTTCATCTTTGACTTTCACACACAAATGAATCGTTCATTCCCAGTAATGACAAAATATGTTTTGCTCGAACATAACTAAAAACCTTGAATTGAACAAATGGTTGGCATAACGATCATAGATATATTAACTACAAAATTCCTCCAACTACAATTCCTCTAGAGAAAATACCACGAACAAAGAAATAATCACAGAATTTCGCTTGAAGAATTCAGTTGTTTACGAGGTAGAATTTCAAACTTATTTTCTTTCCATTGATCGTTCCTTGTCCTGTCTTGGAAATGAGTAGATTTATTGCATTGGTTGAAATGAATGATTTTCATCTTTATTATATTCACTATATTCAAAAGACAAGATATTTATAATCATTTATTTAAACACACATCTTTTTCAATACATACAATTAAAATGAACTTTCCATATAAAAAATATAGGAAATTCGAATCTAATCTAACATTTTCAAGGACTTGAAGAAAAAATATCGTTGAAACTTGTACAGGTACTACGCTCAGTGATGGTTATGTTGTTACTATCATTCCGGGGTTTTCGCCACGATACTGAGATGTCATCAGCGTTCCTCCTTTCTCTGCGTCTGTCTGACAGAATATTTGGAGTCTGAAACAATCCAAAATTATGATCGACATTAAATTATGATAACGTCTTCAGGAAAAGAATATCTCTTCAGTCATTTTGCTATTGATTGAAGAATAGCTCATCTAAGGATCTGATTAGTGTATGGAGTTTGTCAATATTAACTCTAATACAGAAATAGATTGAAAAGAGGTAATTTCAGGTGATCTCTGTGAAAAGAAGAGATTTATATATGAAGGAAAACGTGGGGATCTCAAAAAAAGTGACTTAGACAAGCATCATCACCCCTAGCAGGGGTGGTATGATAGACTGAAATTGTATACATGCAAGATATTCAATCAAAATTTTTTATACGATGAAAGTGAATCAGCAAGTTGATGGTAATATACCCAGTAAAAACAGTTGTATTATTTTTCTGCGAGTAATCTAGGAAAACTTCTTACAAGTCAGAGAAAAACATATCTACATTTGGTAGTGGCGCATGAAACTTTCATGAAACCTATTCGTTGATTTTGAATTACTTTAGCATGGTGTAAAATATTTTCTTTGACATATGCGACAGTACCATCGTTTTAATTGAATTAAGATCCACTAATACAACATATCCAGATTATTCACCTCCTAAGTTTCTGATAGATATGTATATATATAATTAGATATCATCCACCCTGTATTCTGATTATTGCAACAGTGTATTAATCCATTGGGAAATGCATATTACCTTGTTGTATTTTGTCAATCAGCATATTGCTTATCGCATTAATTGTTATCGCGCTAATTTGTTGTTTGCGACGCCTCTCCACAATGCCCTCGTTGCTCCACAATGTTCTCATTGTTCTTAACTATTATAAATAGGAGAGACGTCTAATGATGTACGAAAAATATAGATTTGAATTTTATACGTAATATATTGCTTGTATCGTTGTTTCCAAATAAAGTAGAAGTTTCTTTAAAAACACAAGTTTCTCCCAAAATAACATTATTATATATATATTCTTTTGAACAATTTCTATTTTTCCTAAAGCCTCCCTGGAACTTTTGTAGAGCATTTTTTATAGAAGATTCAATTCTAGAAAGAATAAGTCTTTCTAATATCTTGAAAAGAACACTCAATTAACTGATGGCTCGATAACTACTAGGATCACAAGGATTTTTTCCTCGTTTCAAAATACCTATTACTTTAGCCTTACGAAATTCGGAAGGAAAGTTTCCCGAATTCAGAATATTGTTATGGAAATACAATAACCAAGACAAGGCCTTTTTTCCTAAATTTTTATGAATTCTAGATATATTCCGTCAAAACCTGCTGCCTTGCGAGATTTGGTAGATTTGATTGCAGCCCTCAATTCATTTATATTGAATGGATGTGACACATGTTCTAAAGTAGGAGCTGATCTCCTGAATATCTGTAATTTTTTCTTCATATTCCTCATTTTAGATTGGGATAAATTGACTGATTCAGATACATTAACTAGGCGGCGAGCGATTGAACTTGGATCAATTTTTGATGATGAGGAATGTATAAAATTCATTTTTGATACAACACTATGCCATTTCTGTTTTCGACTTGTATTGATAGAGTTCATAAGCCTTCCACATTTATCAACGGATGATGATTTTTGATAGTCTTTGTACAGATTGTCGGTTTCTTTCGACTAACCTGGAATATAATCTTTCCGGAAACCTCTTGGAACGAACTTTTTTGCTGCGGCTTCCACAACACCTAAGAATATGTGATAGTTATCATAAGTGGGTTTAATCCTTCTAATATCACTGTCTACCTTCTTAGCAAATTCAATCCAATTCGCTTTCTTGAAATTCCAACGAGGTCTTCTTAAACATTCTGAATATTGAATTAAACTTCTTGCCTATGTTGGCTATGAGGAAAAACTCCTAAAATTTTACGCTTTACAGGAAGCTGTTTGCAAGTATTGTCACAAGACACTATGCAGAGATCAGGATTGTAGCCTCTATTCCATCGAGACGAATGAAAAGAAAGTACATCTTTTCCATCAAAAATCAAATAGAAATTATAATCTCCCATCCAGTCAGCTAAAGCTATTCCACTTCAATCATTATTATTATAACTCCACATTACGTGGTGAGAATTAAAATCTGATAGATATTCTGCAGTGACGGCTCGTCAGGGTCGGCCGGGCCGACCCAAACGCGACCGAAAAAGAGAAGGTGAAAAAAAATATTTTTTCAGTCAAAACTTATTTAAAAAATTAATCGCAATATTTAAATCTCGAGGAATTCCCTTAGTATCTTTTCCTCTGCCCTCTATATATCTCATATTTCCACTCAACATATCGAAGTACACATTATTTCGGTCAAACACCTCAAATAATTTTTATTCCAAGTTCCCGCATCTGTCCTTAAACGTAATAACGCAGCTCAACCAGCCGAGCCACAGCTTTCAGTTTATGATTTCATCTAACACATACGTCGCTCGAAGTTCCTATTATGAAACTCTACAATACCTCGACTGTGACACTTGCGAGGTCGGCCGAGAACCCTTGGCCATCCCTATGTGAAACGGCAGGCGGGTGAAATTGTTTATTATTATCGATGTTTATTGCAAATATCAAATTAAAAAATAATATCGGACATCTTCATATGTTTATCCTAAATTTGAGATAGAAAAAGAAGTCATTATGTATTTGAAATTTAGTCACGTATCCTGTTAATAATTGAATTTTTGACCCTCAAATCTCGAAAAAACTATTATCATAAGTACTAATCGATCGCTGCAAATTAGTTGCGGCTAATCGATTTCAGATGGAATGATTAATAAGATTGAGCAACCAACTAAAGCAAAGCACTCACCCCAGAGTGGTGTAGCTAACAGCTCACAGCTGACAACGATGAATCGGCAACTGAAAAGGGGATTTTAAGGGATGGAGTCAGGGATACCCCCCTCTTGCACTGGCGTTGTGATGATGAATCAAAGTCTGTAATAGGGCCCAAAAGGGCCTCTCTCCGGAGGTTGCTCAACCCCACTTTCGGCAATTAAACAGATGAACAGATGAAATTAAACAGATGAATATCACTTTCCTCGGTGAAATTATGTAATCTTGAAGGCGACAACAATTCTCAAGAAACTTTGAAAAATACAACTTTCCTCACTCTCCGGCGAACTATCTTAAGATGGCCGCTTCATAAACAACGTGACGTTATCCTACATAGATTCACGCATATTCAAGCGAGAAAATGCTTTCGCCAATATCCGCGAAGTCACCAGCAGTTGTATAATAAAACCCCGGAAGCGTATCACGTAGGCAACACGACTTTCACTTTCATGCCCGAACATGCCGCCCCTTCAGCAAGATCAATTGAAAGCAGTGAACAGACGGAGGAAAAATGTCATCTACTGACTTGAAAGAGGACACAGTTTGACGAATTGTCCCAGAAGGGGTGGTAACATCAGCGACACGAATTGTGCAGTCAGCTCCGGGAAAAAGAGATGATATACGTCCGATACTCCACTTTAGAGGAGGAAGACTGTCATCTCGAATTATGACAACAGTGCCCGGTAGGATAGGGGTAGACGGCTGCAACCATTTATGACGTTGTTGCAAGGTAAGCAAGTATTTCAGACGCCAACGCTTCCAGAAGTCCTGCTGGAATCGCTCTACCAATTGCCAACGAGACAAACGGTTCACAGACACGGAACTGACATCATGGTCAGGAGGAGCGTTGAGGGGCGGAAAACCAAGAAATGCCCTGGTGTAAGGGCTTCAAAATCCGAAGGATCAGACGAGGGAAGATACAGAGGACGGGAGTTGAGGACGGCCTCAACCGGAGTGCAGACAGTGAGAAACTCCTCGTAAGTTAGTTTCTGCTCGCCGATAACACGAGTGAGATGATGTTTAGCGTATTTTATAGCGGCCTTCCAAAGTCAACTAAAGTGAGGACCTGAAGGAGGTTTGAACCGCCAATCAGTTCCGGAAGACGAAGCAGCGTCACAAAGACTCTGCTGATGCTGTGGAGCAGATAGTAATCGGCCAAGATCACGAAGGTAGTTATGAGCACCGACGAAATTGGTCCCGTCATCGGAAAAGATGACAGAAGGATGACCTCGACGTGCAACGAATCGCCGATAAGAAGCAATAAACGCTGAAGTGGACAGCTCAGATGCTAACTCAAGGTGAACCGCCTTGGTAGTGAAACAGATGAAGACGACCAGATATGCCTTCGTACTGACAGCCCCTCGTAGTCGTGCACTCGTTATATAAAAGGGCCCGGCGTAGTCAACACCAGTAGTAAGGAAGGCCATAGCAGAGGATAATAGCTCAGGATGCAGATTGCCCATTGACTGCACGACAGGACGAGGTACAGTACCGGCGACGAAGGTAGGAATGAGTAGCTAAAGCGCCAGCGTGCAAGAGACGATGATGTGCATCATCGATGATCAGACGAGTGAGATGGCTACTCTTGGGAAGAAGAACAGGATGTTTGTGTCTATATGGCAACGAGGCCGCTGAAAAGCAACCTCCAACACGAATGATCCCATGCTCGACACAAAAAAGATGAAGCTTCATGATAACCCGGAGACGAGAAGATGGCTTCCGAAGCTCAGTCAGCTCCTCGGCAAAATAAACAGCTTGGACGATATTTATTAAGCAGGCTTCCGCTTCCTGAAGCTCAAAAGAGGACTGGCAATATTTAGTTAGCAAACAATAAAGCATATAGATCAGGGGTTAGTGACGGGGTGTCATACAATTCGGCGTATGACATAAAAGCC